>JAPYZC010006776.1:0-11109 GCA_030522665.1 Ichneumoninae sp. A BG-2022a | reverse complement strand
CCTGAGAAAAATATAATAAATATTTTTTATTTATTAGCATTATTTTATCGGACTTGTGAACCTTTTATATTTGTTCTTCGGATTAAATTAACTAATTACAACAATCTAAACCGCGGAAAAATTAATTTTTATTTAACTCATGTTCGGACTTAAACCAGCTACCTTGCCAATGGGGACTGCTTTGGCGGCGCCTTAACCAACTCGGCTATCCTCAACTTGAGAAACATAATGTCAAATTTGCTTTTAAGCTTTGGTAGAAGGATATACACGACTAAATCTACTTGTACAAAGTGCCTCTCACGTGCATAGCCGGCGAAAAATAAAATTCAGTGAGAATTTTGAACACTTTCTAATGAGATAAAAAACGGAAAAAATCAATCATATGTAAGATGGTAGGAACATTGATTTTGTATAATAGTAATGTAAAAAAATGGCACTAAATAAAAAATAAATGTTTAACAAACAATCAAGGAAACTTTTTTATTAAATCGATTGATTTATTTAAATTATTTATTTACTTATTAACTTATTACATTATTCAAAATTCACATCAACTGTAAAAAATGTACAAATTTATTTGAAATTAGAAAAAAAGGTTAACTAATTCTTTTCTAAAAGTTTATTTTTCAAAAACCTTAGAATCATTTTTTGAAATTTTCATTATGCAAAATCAATGTTCTGCAGGCATGCAATATGCAGGCTTGCCTGATTGACCTGCTAAGACCCTGATCGAGGTACTGTCAGGCTAGCCTCGTCAAAAGCGAAGGATATCCAGTCAGGTGTCCCCTACCTGTACGTTATCCGGCCTGATCAGGCTGGCATCAGGCAGTGAGGATTATTTAGTCATGCTTCACGATCTGCACCTTATCAGGCCCTCATCAGGCTCGCCTGATCAGGCACGCCTTGGCTGTACCTTAACAGGGCCTAATTGGGTATCAGGCAGCCTGATCCCAATTTCTGCTCGGGAAGCGGTCACCCATCCAAGCACTGACCGCGAACGATTTTGCTTGACTTGGGAGACCACCGGAGCTGGGCGCCAACCGCACATCCACCGCCGTCGGTCATTTTTATTTTATACCTCACGATTATATGGGGTGGCCCCAGAAAATTCAAAACATTTCAATTTGAGGACCACCTTAAATTAAGTCTACCTTTTAGTGCATTCTTACTGCAATTCGTTTTTAAGATAAATCCTTTACTTTTTATTGGTCTGTCGTGAGCTCTTTTTCGGAACGGTTTAAAATTCTTTCAGCTCAATTTTTATACTCGTTTACACAATACTGTTGAAAGTAAACCAATAAGGTATTTTCTGCTGTAAAATAGTAACGCCGTAAAAAAAATGCAATCTATTTGTTCTTGTATTTCGATTAGTTTCACCAATCTTCAAGTCGCAATCATTCGAAATCCAACCGCATGAAATTATCAGAAGAAATAGGGTACACAATTTTCTGCCAATGGAAAAAAAAATATATATATGTGAATATTTCCGCAAACATCTCGACATTGGCATGCAAAATAAAAATCAGTGCTTCAGCACGACTCCGTCTTGGCACGTGATCCTACGAACATTCTGCGGATAGCAAATTAGTTTCTTCGGGCTTTCTCGTGAAAAAGGTATGCGAGCCATGAGTTTCTAAGGCGCTTTACAAAGGCCGATTCCGCTGGCTCCAACGGTGGCCGAGGTATTTATCGTGGAATATCCACAACAGCAGCGCCGACCCACCCATCATTGCCATAATGACCGTATAGCCTTCGGCACCTATCATCAGAAACCGCACCATAAACGTTCACAACTCAAGTAATTGATTTACAAAAAATCAATACAGCGTAATTGGTATAATCGGCCCAATTTGGTTGCATTAATAATTTCATCTATACTTTGCATAACATACGAGACTTTAGAAGGGACTTTATTGACGGGAAATATGATATGCGATTTTATTTAATAACGGATAAATATTAAGTATATTCAATGATGAGGATAAAAAGGACGGCGAGCACTTGGAGCAAGAGTCGAAATAAAATTATGATACGTCGAATTATACGGTGATTCCGTATAGTGTATATATAATGCTTTGCGGGACGTTGACTCGACGGGTGGTTGTGATGAACGGACGGACACTCGCCCGGATGTTAATCGAGAGCTCCGAGGAGATCCGAGAGTTCGGATCCTTTGAACTCGCTACGCTAGCACGTACACGGGCATCGCGGAGCATGCCTCTCATTTGCATGCCTAACTAATTCAGAGACTTTGCCGGGTGGCACGAGATACCGCTCCACGATAGAGAACAATTGGTCCGACGTTGATGCACTCCAAACCTGATACAAATGCAGGACTGTGACGAAATCTGTGCCTTCGCAAGGCGCTTTCTCGAATTGAGAAGCGGCGTTCTACACCAATTTCACACTTTCTTTTCGACCCTCTCCGATTCATCTTGCGATTGGCCTTCTTATATTACAACTTGAAGATACAGTCTCTGGATTTTTCAGATTCACGAATTCAACATGGTAGTAAATATCGAATTTTTTAAAGTGAATGTATTCCGAAAACTTTGATAGACAAGAAAAATTGTCTCAGCAGGAAGGTTGTAGTTTCATGTAAGCTGTTCAATGGAACTTTTCAAATCATTTTAAGAAATCGAAAACTTTTATTTTTTATAAAAAAATGTTAAGTTTTTTTCTTCAAGTACTTTTATGCTGCTACAAAATTTATCAAATGATTGAGAATATGTACCAGTAGTATAACAAAAATATCCCGTTCACATCGGCATAATCATTGAACTGTGGGACGGTCTGTACATTGAAAACGTTATGAAAGTTTGGAACCATGTTAACAAGCAGAACGAAAAGTATACTGTGGGTGCGCCGAGAATCAATATTTTTTTGTCGTTTGTAGTATCGAATGGCATCACTATATTTTTCAATCAAATTTTTGCATTGCTATATTTAACAACTTATTCTTTATTGAATAAGTACCATGAAATTAGCAACATTTAGGGTAAATCAGGGTGAGATGGCCAGGTGGGTGAGATGGCCACCCGTAATTTCTTTCAACGTAACAAACGAATGGCGCCGTTGCTTGCACAGTTTTTAGTATATGCGGATACAAAATGTAAGATTGTATACATGCAGGGGTCAGTACGAGCAGTAAATCCTTATTTCGAGGTAGCCAGAAATTTCTCGAGCTATATATTTCTAGCGCTCTCGAAACATACTAAATTATAATTTTGCTAGTAAATCAACACTGCACACTATAGTTAGATCTTTCAAGAAAAAATTGGCGCGTGATAACATTTTTTGTTTAAATTCCTTCCCTAAATTTGAGCAGACTATTTTTACGAGAAAATGGGTGATATGGCTACTCATTGTCCGGAAGGCATGGCTACTTGTTTTTTGGGGGATATGGCCATGTCAGTGGTGGCCATGTCACCCGGATATTGCGGGTGAAATGGCCACGTCAGTGGTGATGGGCTGCTGCCCGCAATAATAGGCGGTGGCCTTTATCACCCGGATATTGCGAGCGAGATGGCCGCGTGGCCATCTCGCCCCAAATATCCGGGCGGTATGGCTAGTGAAACCATTTTCTTTTTAGTTTGGCATCTGAAACATTTGATGGAGGCATTTACCGTCTTTCTGTAGTTTATTTAGATAACATAAAATATATTAAGACATGATTTGTGCGATCCCGATGCTTCTCTAGGCCTAATCGACTACCTTAAGCTACATTTAAATCACACACCGAAAGTATCGAAAGTTCTGAGTGAATTACCATCTGAGTGAATTACTTTAGTTTGAAGTTTTTAGAGTTGGTTGCAATAAACATTTTTACGTTTAAAAAATGTTAAACCTCCAATTTTCGTTGTTTAATAAATCATGGCCCTATCACCCCGACTTACCCTAATTGATTTCACATACGTTTTTGAAAAGAACCTCCACAGAAAAGCGTTGCCATTGCAAATGTACTTGGCGCACATTTTACATCGAAGATATTTTTTTTAATCTTCTTTTAACGCAATACCTGAGGATATGTTAAATAATAAAATTGGCTTAACATTTTTGGAGAAAGAAAATCATTTGCTGAAGTTTAAACATCGTCGTCACCAGAGGAGCCTTATTACAGTTACTATGGTTAATGTGAATCCAAGTGAAATCACAATACAAGTGTGAACCGATAATCCAAGTACTCACTATAGAATCCGTCACGTATAACAAACTGATTCATAGATTCTTCGGGGATTAATGTCGTAGATGTAGTGAAAGGGAGGAATTGGATTTTTATGGACGAGCGTGCAGAGTCGTAAATTTACGATGCAATATAAATTGTTACTGACGCGCGGAGATTTATAATAGCACACTCGGATAACTGATATGAAAGCATAAAATTAGCATTGGATGTACACGCAGCAACTATATTTTCTAACATCCAAGCTCGTGCAGCCTTTGTGACACATGTTATACGGAGCATCGTTTAATCACTGAGTTAGTGAGTCACTACTAATGCGGGCGGGTTACGGCGACATTTCCATTCATAAACCTCTCAAAGCGGTGACTCTACTATCTCATATATTTTGCTTTACGCAATACGCCGCTCAACGAATCTACTATCGAAATTGCGACACGATGGATGTAACAAGGACTTCTACAATATGTAGTCACGTCACCGGACTGAGCAAAGTAAAGCCGCGAATTATCATTCAGCTTCGCGATTTCGGTGAATGCACAATGTAATGATTTTTGTTACACGCAATTAAACAATAGAAATTATCATCGGCACCCGGTTCATATCACAAAATCATTATACGAATAAGGTATGGCAATTGGAAGAAAATCACAATCTAGTAGTCCTGCGGCATGTTCCATATTTGTATGCCTCCTACTATATTTGTACATCATCGGAGATAATCCTGCAGACATCATGCGATGATTTGTTTTTACCTCATTCAAGTCACTCCATAAAATAATGAGGGCACCGCTGTACTGTAAACCTATTTCTTGCTGCCTACCTGGGTATAAGTCTATCTACTGATCAAGCCAGATAGACTTCCATCATTCAAATATTTTTCGATAATTTTTTCATAACCGTTTTTTATATTTAAGTTAAAGTATCAGAAAGGACGTATGAATTAATTCGAATTTGAATAAGAAAAGTGCATTTAATGTACAGATGATACAGCAAATTTTACTACGATCCGAAGTCTCTTTGAAAAGTTATTGTCTGTTCGAATGGGATAGACGTACAGACACACGGACAGAAATAGGACAATGCTTTTTTCTTTTGCATTCTAGGACGTACAAAATATCTTTCTAAACAGTAATCTGACAATCCAACTTTTTTTATTACAATGATTTCTCTCCTTACATACTAATTATGTGATGAAAAAAAAAAACTTGGATATTAATTCATTTGTTCATTAGTTTCATAGCACAGTTTTATCATTCTATTACCTAGAAACAGTAAGGTCACGCCATCGGGACTTAAATTCCTCGTTGTCTCGACTCTTCTCTTTCGGAGGAACCAACAACTGAAGCATATACTCGAATATAGCCTCGCAACTGGCTTGTAAAGTGGGTTTTGCCGACTCGATCTCCCGCCGGCGAAGCATCGAGAGAGAAGATTCGGAACAACGTCCAGCATAAAGTGAGCTCGGTATGAAGACGTTAAGTCACAGCCGTCTCGCGCACATGCGGTGTGTGCGGGGCACGCTTATCGAAATCTTGATTAATTACGCCCTTGGTCAGAACGCGGCATCATTCTCGCTCACTCGAATACTTGAAACACTCCGTCGTCCTTTCTTCTTCGCTCCATGAAAATCGTTTGCGAGACTACTGCTTGGTGTGCTGTGAGCGGACAAGTGTGACCAATCACTAGCAACAACGAACGCGGAACATCAGCATCGCAGATTCTCGGAGTGGTGTATCTTCATCTTTACTACGAAACGCATACTTTAGACAAAACTTTCTTCATGACAGTATATAACTTAATCTCGGGGTTAGCCTTTTATGTCATGAAATTAACAAGCTTCAGTGGGTAAACTTCTAAGGAAATGTTTTACGCTAGAATCGTCTCTCACTACTACAACTATTCTTCCTGCACCATTATATATTAACCGCGCGGCTGTAAGGCAGTACCTTGATATGTAATAAGTACCTTGAACGTCATTGATGCCTAGTTTATCTCGTTTTTCTGTATTGCTCAATATCTTTGATATCCAGCCAGACTTGATGTCTTGCTGGATGTCTGCTTGATATCTTCGATCCCGTTAAGATATCGAGTAAGATATCCAGCAAAACTACGCATCAATAAAGGAGAGCGTACATTTACAGTGGCACAATAAAATAATGTCAAACACAGCTTTACAATGTCCATAGCCGGTTTATCCTTTCACATATTTTCGCGGTCATATGCCGTTGATCAACTAGTAGTTAAATCACGGTTCGAAATGTATCGTTTAAAAAAGCTGGCTAATGGCGCATTCGCAGTGCGTGACTTTTCCATCACATTTGTTGTTGGCGTAGAGTTGTTGCAAAATTAATTGGGGAAATTACGAACGATGTGCGAATATTTTTATGGATATTGACGAATAATTGTAATCTGTATTCTTGGCTAAAATGATTCAACGTCACATCACGCCATAAGTGGTGTCGCGAGCTGGCAGCGTTCGTCACGCTTCTTTTAGCTGGTGAGTGAGCATATATTCAAAGTCGCCTGTAGGCATAAGCAATGGGCAGTCTTTAAATGTATTAACTTGGTGGTCCAAAATAGTTTATTTACGTGTGTTTATACCTTAGCTAAAATGTTTATCGTCATATACGTACATCATCATACAGACAATCAATATTCCAAATTTGGTTAAGTTATATTTTCATTAATTAAGTTATATTCGACAAACACTGGCGCCTTCGAAAAGACACCAAATTCGATCGTCGCAGTGAAACGCATAACATCCGTCTTTTTCCCGGAGGGCAATCAGGAGTTATAAAAATGATTAACTTTAAATAAAAATCTTCTTCTGTAAAATTTGAAAGAATCAATCGAACCTCATCTCGACAATCTTTTCCTAGTCGACCAATCACGACAATAATAATTCTACAAAAATGCTTGAACGCGCAACGCGCTGTAAAATGGCAAGGCGGTAACTTCGTTATTTTCGATTAAAAATATCGTTACTCACGAATGTTCTAAGAGTGCAAAACATGAACATTTGCTGTAGACAATAATTTATATCCACATGCAAATATATATTCAGCATTCATTTTATTACCCACAAATATAGGTGACATATATTTAACATATATACATTTCCAATTAGACTGTATTCGAATAAAAAATCGGCGGTGAAATTCATATTTAGTGAATAAAAATTATCAAAGTAAATTGGTCACGATCGATGTGTGAATAATTTATTCAGACGAAAGAGCTCTGAACGCGAAACGCCACGGCCTACTGCATGTGAGTGATTATAATTCAGCAAGTCACATACCTGTGATTTTTTTCTCCTTCCCTCTTACAGCGCATTTCACCACCAATCGTTCGATTGCCGAATACGTCAGTCTCAGCTCCCATTGTTCTTCGGCAGTTTCAGCATCCAATTAAATTCACGACGAACGCTCGTCGCCTCTCGCTGGCCCTCCAGCGACTCATCGAAAGGGGAACTCGATGCGTGCTACTGACCCTTCCTCGAAGGTTGCTGCACCCTTTGGTCTACCGCTGAG
This sequence comes from Ichneumoninae sp. A BG-2022a, assembly GCA_030522665.1. Classification (NCBI taxonomy): domain Eukaryota; kingdom Metazoa; phylum Arthropoda; class Insecta; order Hymenoptera; family Ichneumonidae; species Ichneumoninae sp. A BG-2022a. The sequence continues at coordinate 3,396 of JAPYZC010006776.1, read as the reverse complement.
CGTTTTGTGCTCGAACGCAAACGTCCCATGGCCATCGATCTTAGTCGACGAAACTTGTGTGGCCAAGAAATACATTTGAGGTTCTTCGATTATTCCATCCACATCTTTAGACGAGGACTAGCAGCTCAACGACAAAAAGTTTCACGCGGAGATGGACGTCCTGTGCGTCTTGGAACTCGACGGCCATTTTTTTGGAGGTTATAAACATTCTTGACCCTTCGGATTAAGGTGATTACTTATTTAATTTTCATAAGTTGGACCATGATTTATAGTGACGCCTCGCGATAATATTTTAAGAACACCCCTCTTGTAGTTGCGATGAGTGCCTCACACGCCGATGTTGTACCTCACTCTTTTTTTCGCTTTTCTAACTTATTTGCTTTCCTAACTGATTCTCCTATTAACCGTTTTTTTATCAAGAATTATGAACGATAGGTCTAGGAGCCTGACAAAAAGTTCCTTCGATCATATTGCTTTGCAATTGTAACGTTGCAGCCCTGCAGTGCGCGCTACTGAGAAACATTATTGTTAATTACATCGTCACCGGTTAGTATCCTTTAGAAGACTTTAGGAAAATGCCATTGTACTGACCATTTTGAAACCGAGAACTTATGCGCATACACATTATTTTTTATGCACACTGTTAAAATAAATTGTAAATTTAATGTACTGGAGCTTGAAATTTTTTGCTTGAATTTTACAAAAATTTTAATGAAAAATACAAATTTTACTGTAAAATTGCAACGCACATGTGTTTGAAATCTCAGAAACGGTTTATGTAAATTTTCAAACAAATTTTTTTTCCAGTGCAAACCTGACGTTTTCCGAAACGTGGGTGTATTATTTACGCTCCTTTTGCCGGATATGCTGTTCAAAAATTATAAATACAATCTCAACATTCTTGGCAAACAAAACAATTTGCTAGATTACGTCCTAAAAATATAAACATTTTTGTAACACAGCGACTATCAGGTAGTAAATTTTACGTTCAATGCTTATTTTACGTTGGAATGCTATTTTACTTACTTTTCCACTATATTAATAAATATCGCAGTTGTGTAATGAAAATTGCACAGCCAAGTGCTGATGACCCGCGTGCATATAGACTTGGCATGAAAGCTAATTCTAATTTTAATTTTATTAACGACCGGACAATAGAGAGTCTCGTGAGAATTAGAACACGTAGCTATAGATCTAGAGGCAGTGCGATGACGCGTACATTGTCAAGTGTCAGAACACTTTTTGTTAAATTCGCGTGATACTAATACCGCAGACAACTCGAAGTAATCATAGTCGCAATTAAAATTACGCTCTTAAAATAGCTCAAAATAGGGACTAATAGTGCCAGACAAACGGTCTGGCATCGTTATACGAATGACACCGAAGATTTTTTCTTTAATGCTTCTATCTTTTTTTTCATACGAAACTTGCGACTCACTTGGGGAATTGCAGCCAAGTCACCACTGGGCACAGAGAGTCCACGCAATAACGGAAAGTATCGCGGTGCAACACGTTAGCAGCGTCATGCAGTAAAGCATGATTTATCCGTGCAGTCAACCCGGCGGTTGATGATCTCTCAGACTAGAGAAGTGACGCTTCGGTGTCCATGCGCAAGTGCATTGTGATTCAAAGGCAAAAGCTTATTTATCCTTCAAATTAATGCTGCAATGAAAAACGTGGACGCGTTTTCACTGCCGGCAATTCCTGCAATTTACTTGGCCCCGATTAATCACGAGTGCCCGTATATCCATCTGCTCTAGTGCCAATAACACGTCGCGATAATCGGTGTATCGAGACAGGCGTTAATTTTCACAGGTGCGCACTCTTGATATCGAATAACTCGTGGTCAACGAGCGTACGAGAGTTTTAATTAATCCGCTGTGCATCCTGTTAAATCCGCTTTCCTTTTACAACGTTTCAATGAGGTATTTTCATTTTTTTTTATCTCATGCAAAATTAAACAGTTGATTGGAAACCAGAGTCCACACTCGATCGAAGTATTTCCGATGCATGCAAATGAGAAATCAAAGGCTTACTTTATGCTTGTTTTTTTTTTTTATTTATTCTTATCAATTTAGTTTGTATTAACGACCGTCACGCTTGTTATCTGACAGTAAAGTAACAGCCTCTAATTATCATGTTCAGTCGTGTGTCGCTTTTCGCGTGTAAATACGGCGGCTTCAATGGAAGCTGCTTTGGCATACTAGAGCTGGTATGGGAGTTGATTAATGATAATTATCTTGGGACGCTTGAATAGATACGACTAATTTCAATCTCTTCCGTTGAACTAATTGAATTCGTTGCACCATCAACGGAGATCCTGTATTAACTGAACTTTCCAGTACGGCGACAAATAGCTATTGATCAGATCGATGAAACCAAAGTATTTATATTAATGTAGAGTAGTTATTTAGGGCGGTGGCTGATTAATTCGGACCGGGCTCACATGCAGTGGGTTCGAGTTTGAACCCCGGGCAGCATCAATGGATTTTTCTGTGTGCTTTCTGTAATGTTGGTGGGTGGGAAACCACTTAAAAAATAGTAGGTCCAAGAGGACGCGGTCAGCGCCTTGGTGTGTAAAACCAAAAGACTGGGAAATTGTAGCGGGTACGATTTCCGAGACCGAAGTCGAAGGATATAGGGTGTAACTCGGACATACGTTTACCTGTATTCAAGCATTTTCAGTCAATTAAAAAAAAAAACTTGAAATTTCGTAACATTTAATTGCTTCGATAGATTTCGGAAAATTACCAGAGTCCCTTGATCGATATATTATATTTGTGCGCACCTTTGAGATTATAGCTCAAAATTTACGAAAGTTGGAGATCCCACGCCATTCCTTTCAAGAATTTAAAATCTCTGAAAATCTCAAATTGGACACATATATTTTTTTAATTGTATACTGAACAAAGGGAAGTGACTACTTTACACATCCACACACACACACGCGTGCGCGCACGCACGTACGCACCCGCACAAATTCGAAAGTTTTTTTTTCAATTCTGATGAAAATTAAATTTTTCGCTGTTTTTATTAACTCCCGACTGCCCCCCGGGCACAAAACGGGAGTTATGCGTTTCACTGCGATGACCCACTTTGACATATTTTCGAAGGCGCCAGTGTTTGTCGAAACGACAAAATATTACTTAACCAAATTTGGCATATTGATTCTTTGTATGATGATCTATGTTTATGACCAAAAAAATGTAAGCTAACATGTAAACGCACGTAAATAAACCATATTCCGATAAACACATTCATAGTTCGCAGTGTCATATCGATTAGCCAATAAGAAACAAGAATCCTTTTTACTCCCGACTGCCCACGAGAAGCCCGGAATTGTTTATAATCGTATTTATTCGTGTTTTTATTTTTCCGTTATCGATGTTTAGTGCA
>JAPYZC010006774.1:0-11062 GCA_030522665.1 Ichneumoninae sp. A BG-2022a | reverse complement strand
GTATTGGTTTATTTTTTAAAGATCGTATGATCACGTTACTGCTATTACGATTCTTCCTTTACTCGAGCTGTGGGCAGCAATGGAGAGTGGCTTTGTGAGAATCTGCCAATGATTTGATGTAGGCTTTACAATCGGATCGCCATTTGGATACGAGCAATTTTTGAACGGCGAGGGCACTTGGGTTTTTTTTATACATCTTACGATCAATTCACGTTCATTAAGGTTCTTAATTGGATACTAGCAATTTAAAAACGGCAAGTGCTGGGTATTGGTTTATTTTTTAAAGATCGTATGATCACGTTACTGCTATTACGATTCTTCCTTTACGAATCTGCCAATGATTTGATGTAGGCTTTATAATCCGATCGCTACTTAAAGATTAGCAATTTTTTAACGGCAAGAGCTGTGTATTGGTTTTTTTTTACAGATCGCATAATCAAGTTACTGTTATTACGGTTCTTGCTTCACCCGAGGTTGAGGCAGCAACGCAGAGTTGCTTTGTGAAATCTGGCAATGATTCGATGTAGGCTTTACAATCGGATCGCCATTTGGATACTAGCCATTTTTAAACGGCGAGGGCACTTGGGTTTTTTTTATACATCTTAGAATCAATAATCACGTTCATTAAGCTTCTTCCTTTACTTGAGCTCGGAGCAGCCATGTAGAGTGGCTTTGTGAAGTTTCACAAATCCACTTACAGATTTGCCAATGATTCGATATAGGCCCTTGCCGTTTAAAAATTGCTAGTCATCAAGTAGCGATCGGATTATAAAATAATCCGATCGCTACTTGAAGACTAGCAATTTTTAAACGGCAAGGGCTGTGTATGCATTTTTTTGTTTACAGAATGTGTAATCAAGTTACTGTTGTTACCGTTTATTGTTTCACTCCAGCATGAGGCCGTAATGGAGAGTGACTTTGTGAGAGCTGGCAATGATTCGATGTAGGCTGTAGAATCGGATCGCCATTTGGATACTAGCAATTTTCAAACGGCGAGGGCAATTGGGTTTTTTAAAAATAAATCTTACCTACGATGAAATCACGTTCATTAACCCTTTCACAGTCAGAGAAACGTATTTATCTATACGTTTTGCCCCCCAAAGGTTCCCTTGATAGTGAAGGGGCTAAGATTCTTCCTTCACTTGAACTCGGGTTAGCAATGGAGAGTGGCTTTGTGAGATCTGCCAATGATTCGATGTAGACTTCATAATCTGGACGCTACTTGAAAACTGGCCATTTTTAATCGGCAAGGACTGTGTATTGATTTTTTTTTACGGATCGTATAATCAAGTTACTGTTATTACGGTTCTTGATTCACCCGGGCTTGAGTCAGCAATGGAGAGTGACTTTGTGAAATCTGGCAATGACTCAATGTTCTCTTTACAATCGGATCACCATTGGGATACTAGCAACTTAAAAACGGCAAGTGCTGTGTATTGGTTTATTTTTTTCAGATCGTATGATCGTGTTATACTGCTATTGCGATTCTTCCTTCACTCGAGCTGTGGGCAGCAATGGAGAGTGGCTTCGTGAAATCGGGCAGTGCTTCGATGTCGTGCAATCGGATGAATATGCGGCTATTGGCAGTTTTCGAAACGGGGAGGGTTGAACATTGGATTTTTACTTTTTGAGAGATTGGTCTATTGAATGATCGGAATGAAGATCGAATGGTGGTGCAGACTCGGATATCAATTAATTGACGCTTAGGTAACGCGAGAATATAAATCTTTGTCGAACAGAGATATTTTATACGGCAAAATGTGCTTCAACGAATTGGAGCATCGAAGCAGATTCCAGTTATTTGGTCGACACTGCGCTGTACAATATCCGGCAATTGTTCTCGAAAGCCTATGAATGCTCTGCGTACCCAATTTTCTCGACACAATGGCACCTTCGCTCGCACTGCCGGTTTGTGTTCCAGAAAACAGTTAAATTTTAGATATTTACGGTCCGTTCGTGTGCCGTCGTAGTGCCGCGAACGTTCGCCCGAAACTCCAGGTATTCATTCGCGGGATAGAACGAGAGGGAGAGGAAGTAAAGCATTTATTGTCTACGATTGAGAAGGCTTACAGTATTTTTCGATCGGTAATAGGATTACCGTGAGGGCCGCTTCGAGCGAAACGTTTTCTCTCGCAATACCATTCTCCAGACAATTATTTTTCTCCTCGATACTTCCAGCATGCTTCAATAATTCCGAGAGAATTAAAAAAAAAAGCGAAAAACATCGGTGAAAAACGCTATTACTTTCGAATCGCTCAATCGAGCTTCTAAATCGTTGTACGAATTTATCGGTAAATTATATTGCTTCCTCATAGAGAAATATTTGTTTCAGTGAAAAAAAAATTCGATATTTTCATGAAAAAGTGTTCGGTATGTTCCAAAACATCGGAAACTCACATTTAATCAAAATGTGCGGATGTATGTGTCAGTCAGACGCGAAAATCAGCAGGTGTGGTTAATATTGCGTCTAAAATAGTCAATGTTGAACATTTCATTTAAAAATGGTAAGTTGTTTTCAGTACGCAATTTTGAGTTTCTTCAAAAATTTCTGTGCGCTCTCCAGCTCTTACAATTTTGTAGCTATCGGGGCAAAAAGTTCTACACAGGTGGAGATTGACCACCCGATGATTTCTATAAAATTTGGGGGGAATCGATCGAATCGTTTAAATTTTGTCATTTTTAACGGTCTGATTTTCATGAAAAATGAGTACTTTGTTTTATACACAATTTTCCGTATTAATAAATGAATAACATAAGTGGTAGATTTGAGATCAGCGTGGAAAAATACATTAAATAGATACCGGGGCGATGAAAACCGAAAAAAAGTATTTGCTAATTTAATAGCCGAAATAACCCAAAAATAACCGAAAAAAGTAAATGGCGTTTTTATAGCCATTATTGCAAAAATGAGTGATTTTGGGTATTTTCAAACACCGATTTATTTTCTTCCTGATGGTATCGCGAAAAAAACTCAGGTTCCTGTCATGTTCTACGGCAAGCAATATACAAGATGATGAATATTACAGAGGTTAAAAAAGGTAGATCTTTATCTACCTTTCAAGAGATATCGTTTGGATTGATTAAGTAAAAATCGAAAGTCCAAAAAAAAATTCAGAAGCGCATAACGTTACCGGTTATTTTATAAAAATGACGTGGTATCAATCGCTAAATCTTATCAATTTTTTAGTTTAAAAAGGTTATTGCAGTTCGCTTACCTGTTGTAAAAATGTTATCAAAAATTGGGAAAAGAACATTATTTTTGGGTCAGTTTCACCCGTGCGATTCTATTTTATCGACTCACATGACTAGTTCCGATATTGATGGGAGATTTGGTTTACAGTTAATCGACAGTTCGACTCGTACCGGCAATTTCGAAACGTGATTTGTAACAGATTACTTGGGAGCTTCCACGATTTTCGGAATTGCTTCGTAACCAACAGTGCCGTACGTTTGCAACAACCGATTCCTGCACGTTCGGTCGAATTCGGCACTCTCGCTTAGTTGTACGTGGCGTCATGTGTATTGAGCTTGATAGTTACACGTTACCGGAAGCCCTGGGCTAAAACAGCGTCAGAGAGGTTTACGCACGGCTTGACTAATAAAGCTCCTCACCGTTATGGTCCACGTACTCGTGGGCAAATACCCGTAGCCCATAACTTCCTAGCTTCACGCATACTCGCTAGTGGTCCGAGAGGAATTTCAATTTCCACAAATAGAATAAAGAAATTTTTTTGTTTTTCCTAATTACAAAAAATTATTTTTGTTTTCCCTATTTAAGCCAACTCATTTTTTCTTCAATTTCCAACGACATTTCAATTTTACTCGATGTCTCGATGGTCCTTCAACGGTCGCTGAGAAGGAAATTAATCATTTCCTTGTAATTATGGAGTTAGTACAGCGAAAATGAAAATCCGATAATCGAAACACAAATCCCTGTCCCGAGGATTCGACATCCAATAAATATGATAGTACATGTATTCTTTACTACAAAATGCCTGAAAACAGCAATTTAGTTTAAACAATCCCGATAGTTTTTCTCATGATTGATGAATACATTTATTTCATTTCTCAATGAAACTTTACCACACCCAGAAAAACAATTTATTCGACGGCCACCGTTTATTTGGTTTGAGCAAAATATTTATTTGATTAAAATAAATATGTATTTAAATGAAATAAATATTTTACTTAAACCAAATAAATAGTGGCCATCAAATAAATTGTTTTTCTGGGTGCAAATTTGTGAAAAATACTCAATGTATCGATTAATTCCTTCGAAAAAAATAAATAAAAAATCTCCATACCAGAAAATGTTAAATGTTATCATCCAAATAGCGTTTCATACGTGCGTCCCTCAAAAGTCTCAATACCACATAAAATTCTAACTTTGTTTTCTTTCCACCCACTCAAACCGTGTTTTCGACATATGCGCTGCTATTTTTTCCATCAATCTCTCACCTAAAAAAAAAGCATGGCAACCGATTCCAGGACTATATGTCGCCCGTTCTCGCGCGTTACGCCACAGTTCGCCGATGTCCCGGCATTACGATCGCGGGTACGTGGATCAAATTCGATTTGTCACAAGTGTTCTACCGCGCGCATGCGCGCGCTGTGATCGTCGGTATCCTCGCATCGCGTCCCAATCATAATTAAGGACGTCATCGTCATTAACGACGAAAGCTCGCTTGAGCCGAAATGCCTCGTATTCCTCTACGTACCGCCCGAGTGAGAGAGTGGCGGCGTACATACGCGTATTAATATATCTATAGACGGAGAGCGAGAGGAAGATCGCTGCGGAACGGATGAGACTGGGGGACAAGGGACGAGAAAGCTCGATGCGGATGGATTGGCTTGCATAAAGCCGCACCAATAATGAAAGTATGAATATTCAGGCGATCGCGAGAGCGAGGGAAGTAGAGACACGCTCCCCGGTGCAGCCAGCAAGCAGCGGTAGCAGCACAGTTGGTGGATGAACGGTGGAAGGCTGATGCGGCAAGCGCAAGCGAACGTGCAGCGGATCAAGCGCCGTTTCATTACGAAATAGCCCCAAACCGGCAGGAGAAATTCACGATATACCGTTACTCTGTCCGGTTGCGCTGCGCCACCAAATTATTCCCGGATGTACGGTAATTCCCGGACATAAGTGCTCGACGGAGTTCCAGTACGGAGGAGGACGGAACGCTGACCACGTACAAAATTGCCCGTCCACGCACCAACGGAGTGTCGAGTCTTGTTAATTAACAATATAATTCGTCGCGCAGAGAAAAAATATAGGGTTTTGGAAAAAGATTTTTTTTTAATTATTAAATCAATTATCCAATATTCATCGTTTTGTTGCCACGTCTAATGTATTTTTCCCCCACCGATGACGACTCTCCGTATTATTTTCCTCCTAGGGTGACACTTGATACATAAACCCGTGTCGGACAAAAAATACAACTTTGCCAAAAAAACAAAAAATTTCAATATCTCATAAAACTTAAACGATTAGATTAATTTTGGCCAAATTTAATGCCAAGTATTGTACAGTATTAGTCCATTCCCGTTTCAAATTTAAGATCAATACCTCAAAATTTACTCAAATTAGACCATTTTTAGTCATTTTTCAAAAAACTCAAAAAAACTCAAAATCTCATATAATCTTACCACTTCGATGGATTTTAACCAAATTCAATACCAAAGGTCTTTGATCAAAATAGTATATTTATGTGCAGTTTTAGGACGATCAGATTTAGGCTCCAAATTTACGCAAGTTAGAGCTACCACCAGAGAATTTCCAAAAAATTAAAAATCGCATAAAATTTCCGGTTGGGCCTCAATGTCCTCGAAAATAGCACTGAACGAAGCGACGTGGTCCCTCTACTACTGTACCAAATTTCAACTCACTGTCGCAAGCCATTTCCGAGTTATAGTCATTTTAAACGATGCAACTCTGTCACATACACATATACATCCGGACGCCAGCTAAAAATCATATTTCTCGACATTTAGACTATTTTAAGTATTCTGACATTAAAATCTCAATTTATTTCATTTTGTTACGAAAACAAAGCTTCCTCTATGAGGAAGAAAAATCCATCAATCTGGTAAATTTTTGGACGAGGTGACACGACTCGGTCGGTAACGGAAAACTGTAATGGAAAATTCGCCGAAAGTCGGCGTCGCTCCGACGGACAATACACAAGAACGAGGGCATCGACAAAATTGTCAAAAAAATGTTTATGGAAAACACCAATTTCCCGATTGACTCGAGGCCGAAACTTTGAGGCACATGGTTTCGGGGCAAAATAAAAAATACGTCAAAGTGTGTTTTTCACGGGATATTTTTTTCGACACTTTCATTTTTATATATAAAAAATATTGAAAGTCCCTTCATCGTGCTTTTTTACACTTTCACATAGTTCTGCAGCGTCAAAAAAAAAAATCTAAAAAACAATTTCCATTACCTGAGGCATCGGTTTTTTCCGATATTCCATCGGCCCTCAAAGTAATCGTTGTTAACAAAAAAGCGCCATACTTCTCTTAAATGGGTCAGCGCTCCCCCCCCCCCCCCTAAAAAAACGAAAAAAAATTATTCATCGTACAATTACCGTGAATGCTTCGACTCGACCAACCTCAGAATCATATGTGGAGATCTCGTAATCCCGACGTACGTACGGAGCGACGAGTGCTGACGAGTGTGCGCGGAAACGTGCCGCGATCCCCTGCACCCCCGACAGTTTTAATCACGCTTAATCGATAAACCCGTCGAAGCGCCGTCGCGCACCAGGCTTTCGGCCCGGACCGTCATTCGTGGCTCTCTCCTCGGTACGACTACAGAGAGACAAGAGTTAATGAAGAGAACGAGGCGACTGAAGAATATTGAAGTGGTTTCATTAGAGCGCTCTTTTGACCCAGTATTAATTTCTCGGGCTCCGCCCGGCTGCAAGCTCCCGAGGAGCGAGATGGCGAAGGTTTATGAAAAATTAAATAATCCGCAATGGCTTATTAACCGCGAGCGTTCCCCATCGTACCGTTCATTATCTTGAACTTCCATCAATTTTTCTTTCAACGAAACGCCGCGAAGATGCACTAGATTAATCGTCTACACGATATATATATATATACATACAAATCCTCTATGTACAGAGCTGTCTCGAGAGTCTGGGGTGCCTCTCTTATTAACGAAAGAGTATCCGAAGAAAATAGAAGATGAAAACGAAAACATCTTATCGTCCGCGAATAAGAAGACTTACGGCTGGCTATCAAGAACTTTAATAGAAGTATAGGGGAGACCGGGGCAAAATGGGGTTTTTGGGCAAAACTAAATTTTCCAATCATTTTTGGATCGGACAAGGTGGCAAAACTGGGCAGAAAGGCTTGATGTATCCGATAGGGCGAATTCGGGCATCCAAAAATTATTGGAAAATTACGTTTTGCCCCGTTGCCCCATTTTGCCCGCTCTACTCTATACCTAACCGTATGGAATACCTCATATATATAGGTATGAGGTATTCCATACGGTTTCGAACGCTCAAAAACCTGACCCTCTCCAAAAATGTGTAATTTCACCACAATTCATGATTATTTACTAGGGGTTTTTGTAATTTTTTCTGCATTTTCGGATTGTATTTTTTTGAGATATCGAAAAAATGAACTTTTTTTAAAAACCCCTATATCTTAAAAACTATTAGCCGTACAAGAAACCCTTACGACATAAAAGTTGCAGTTTTAAGTGAACTTTTGAAAACAAAACTTTGTAGATTTTTTTGAATGCAATAAACGTTCATTTCTATGAAAAATAGACAAAAATTTTTTTTCAGCCAATATGTCATGTTTGATTTTTCTTAAAAAATGTCATCTCAAGTGTGTAGAGTGATCTCATATTTTTGTTTGGATGGGCGAGACGCCCGTTTGATAGCTATGCTCCGTTTAAGATCGATTTTTCATTTTAAAAATGCCTTGTTTTAATGAAAACTTCGCATTGCCTTTTTTTATTTGATTTTTTAACTTCCATTATTATGGATAGTGTCATAATTTTCATAAAATCCAATGGATAGTAATAAATGTCTCTCTTTTTAATGAAAAATCGATCTTAAACGGAGCATAGCTATCAAACGGGCGTCTCGTCCATCCAAACAAAAAATATGAGGTCACTCTACACACTTAAGAGTATATTCTGGAATTTTTTAAGAAAAAATCACACATGACATGTTGGCTGAAAAAAATATGTTAGTCTATTTTCCATAGACATGGACGTTTATTGGATTCAAAAAAATCTACAAAATCTTGTTTTCAAAAGTTCACTTATAACTGCTACTTTTATGTCTTAAGCGTTTTTTTTGTACGGCTAATAGTTTTTAAGATATAGGGGCTTTGAAAAAAGTTCAATTTTTCGATATCTCAAAAAAATACGCTCCTTGTAAATAATCATGAATTGTGGTGAAATTACAACTTTTTTGGAGAGGGTCGGGTTTTTGACCGTTCGAAACCGTATGGAATACCTCATATATATGTATGTATAAATAAACTGTGCGAGGACGGATGTCGATACTCGATTTCAATGAAAACTTTGTCGCTGATATTTCCTCTCGGGGCCCGACGAAAATGTCGCTTTATCCGAGAATAACGCCGATGTAACGAATTTATATCCGGGCCCTTTCGTGTACCGGACGGAGACTCGTAGACGGCGGTTAATTCGGAAGTCTGGGAAAGCGTTACCAGCGAGCGGGGCGGAGAGGTAGATAAAATGGTGGGACATTCTCGTTCGAACAAAGGAGGCGACCTCAGGAGGGTCGAGGGTTGCGGGTCTCGTCGTTTCGGGCGCACGGAGGGTTCGCGGCTCGAGAGAAACCACGTGCTTACCATCCGTCGGTATCACTCGGACCATCAACAAAACGCTCGGTGGAATGGTTTTTTTTTCTGTGTGTGTGTGCAGCATCCGCAAACTCGCCTCCGAACCACGTAGCACCGACAGGACGCTAGATTGTCCACCAAGACCTTCGACCACCACGGGTTGTCGATAGCAAACGCGAGCTATAAATTTTACCTCGTCCGTTGGATGGAAAACCGCCTGCACCCTCCGGCGCCCGGCGGCCGCGGATAAACTAAGGGGAAAGAAGACGTAAAAAAAAAAAATTGACATCACTGCCTGCGGCAACCGAACATGCGAAAACCGAGATATGTAAACAGCTGGTACGCAAGCTGTTCTTTTTTTTCTTTTTTTTAAGCCTTTGAAATGGGCGAGGTTCTCTGATTGTTGGGGAAAAAACATTGCTAGCCGCGGCACGCGATAGAAACGCACTTTTTTTATTCGTCGTATTTGTTACGCACGATAAATCGGCGGGTGGATTGTAAAAAAAAATGAATGCCGCTGCAGCGAAGGAAAATCGGTTTGTGTAAAAAGATTATCAGCACGCTGGAGTCGGTATAGTGTTTGGGATGAAATTTTGATACCCCACGAGACGTCGAGATTGAGGTACCGTCGGTATCAAAACAAGGAAGGTTTAATATCCGTGGCGAAATTCTGACGGTGCGAAAAGAACGTGAAAATTCAATTTGATACGGTATTTCGTATTTTTTTATTTTTTAAATTTGCAGATAAAAATTTCGCGCATAGCTTTCTCTATGTGAAAATTCGTTGATCTATTTTGGCTTCCTCGTGGAGGAAGCTAAGCGCGAAATTGTAATAAATGAAAAAATCATGTGCAAAAAAATTTGCATCATTTAAAAAATGTATTACACTTATTTTTTATCGATCAAATTATGTTTTGTACTTATTTTTTTTATTGCCCCACCGGCAATATTTCCGGTGTATGGCTTTCGACAACGCGCAAAATATTTTCACGATATTTCGCGATGATTTGTGAGTCTGTTGTGAAGTACGAATTTTAATTAAATTTAAAACCTTGAAAACCTTAAATTCAAACAAATTTTATCTGGGGAATCGATTCCTGCCAAATTCAGAGGCGCCTTCAAACGGACACCGTTCAAACGTACACCGGTTCACCGTACCACAACTGAATCTCACACTTCACGAAATGACACACGGCGTTCAAGCTTACACAACGAATTTGTAAAAAAAAGATTGTTCAACACATTTCAAACCGTACACCGCAAATTTATTACACATCAAAAAGCTTTCACATTAAAAATGAACACATTCAGAATTTAACAACATTATTTTGTAACAACCGCGAAATGTATCAACTTCGAAAGCTTACACATGAAATTTGTAACAGACGTTTAATCTTACACTCATGCATACGTATACGGGCTAACAGGGAAGGGGGCCGCTCGAGACTGGCGCTGATGAGAACCACTGCTACTATGCAGGTTAAATGGACTTCACAGAGTTACCGTACGAACATTACCTGCTTCACAGCTTGAACGCCGTGTGCCGTTTCGTGAAGTGGGAGATTCAGTTGTGTTACGGTGAACCGGTGTACGTTTGAACGGTGTACGTATGAAGTCGCCTCAAAATTCAATAGGAAAGGTGGATCCATTACAGTTTATTTGTGTCGATCTTTGTAGAGAAAAATCTAAAAAATTATAAGAGCTAGAGTGCAGAGATATTTTTTGAAAAATGGAAAATGTAACTAAACCCGGACGTCTCGATCGATTCTTACCAAATTCAATAGCAGAAATTGTTTGATGATAGTCTACTTCTATAGAAAGCTTCAGCCCCATAACTCGAAATTTACGAAAGCTAGAGCGCAAACATACATTTTTGAAAAATTCAAAATCTGATAAAAGCTTCAAAAACGTTTTAATTATTATGTCGATTGTATCAAACTCGGGCACCCAACTGCTCTACTTGCGTGTCAAATTTCAACCCTATTGATAAAGCCACTCTTGACACACACTCACATCCGTCCATACATTTTTTTCTAATCACGATTTTTCGACGTTTTGTATCATTCTGAACGATATTTACATGATAATCAGGAAAAAAGTAATTTCGTGTAAACAAATTTTTGATGCCCTTTTTAATTTACGAAAGCTAGATTCGTAAATTAAAATTACGAAAGCTAGAGCGCAAACATACATTTTCGAAAAATTCAAAATCTGATAAAAGCTTCAA
>JAPYZC010006771.1:0-12325 GCA_030522665.1 Ichneumoninae sp. A BG-2022a | reverse complement strand
TATATTTCAAAAGCAAAAATAAAACGAAACTTGAAAGATAGGTTAGTCATAAAAAGATCGAGGAAAAATTAACTTTACACGTTCAACACAGAATTTAAAAAATATTAAAATAATTAATAATTATGAATAATAAGAAAATACTAGGTATGTTTAAAAGACATTTTATTTCGTTTACACGAATTACTCCTATATCTACATAATAATAAACGTCGAGATGCTACCGCGTTTCTGTTGGGTTGGCAGTAATCGCCACATGTGTTAATACGAGGTTGGCAATAAAAGTTACCAATAAAAGTTACGACGTCACGTCCTGTACATTCGCATGGCGTCCGCCTCACCGAAATCACGCGTGTTCTTTCTTACTCCGATAATCCCATTCCAACAGGTTATGGGCCCAGACAAAAGTTAAAAATATAGTGGGAAACAGAATGATAAAAAGTGAGAGAGCAGATACACAGTGAAAGTTTCGCAAATGAGTCAAGTCTGCTCCGATAATTTCGAGATAAAATTCAAGCACGAGGCATCGCGAGACCGGTGTGAAAAATGCCCGGACAACAACCGGGGACATCGCGGAACACGCCGTCGAGCGCGTTGCCGCAAATCGAACGATTAAAAGGTCGTGAAAATTATGCAGATTGGAAATTCGCGATGCAGGTATACCTCGAACACGAAGATGTTTGGGGCTGTGTGACAGGACATGCGGAGTACATCGCAGATGCAAGAAAAGTGACTCATGCTAAGTCGAAAATAATATTATCCGTTGATCCAGTGAATTACGCGCATATCCAAGGCGCTCCGGATGCCAAGGACGCATGGTCTCGCTTGGAAAAAGCGTTCGAGGATTCGGGTTTGACGAGAAAAGTCGGACTCTTGCGCACGCTGGTCACAACGAGTCTGGAGAAATGCGCCTCGATCGAAGAATACGTCAACAAGATAATTACGACAGCACATAAATTGCGAAGCGTGGGTTTTGAGGTTAAAGAAGAGTGGATAGGAACGTTACTGTTGGCCGGATTGCCAGACGAGTTTCGCCCGATGATATTGGGAATCGAAAGCTCGGGCACAGCGGTCACAGCCGACTCGATAAAAACGAAACTACTCCAGGACGTCAAATACGAGAAAGGAAGCAGCGAATCAGAAGAAGACAAGGCGCTGTATTCAAGAGGACACCAAACACGCCGGAAAGTTGGACCTAGATGTTTCAATTGTAATAAAAATGGGCATCTCGCGAGGTCCTGTACGAGCAAAACAAACAAGGATTCCGGCGAAGCACAAGAAGAGAATAATAACAACAAGAGTTCGAAACACAAAGCGTTGTATGCTCTGTACGTCTCCGAGGGACTGCATTCAGACGATTGGTATGTAGACTCTTGCGCATCGTCGCACATGACCTTCCGCGAGGACCTCATCACGGCGAAAAAGAAGACCGACGTAAAAATCGTCACGGCCGACAAGGAGAAATTATCAGCCAACGCCGTAGGTGAGGTGAAACTCTGTGCGAAGGACGTGGACAGCAAACTCGAGGTAAAGGACGTTCTGTTGGTGCCAGGTGTTGCAGCGAACCTCTTTTCAGTGAGCAAGATCGTTCAGAAAGGGCATAAAGTTGAATTTAATAAAAATGGTTGCAGAATAACAGACGCACAAGGAGAAATTATAGCGACAGCAAACGAAACGAGTGGAATCTACAGATTAAACATCGATGTCCCGGAAAAGGCGTTCCAAGCAGCAGATGCTTCGGACGGAATGCTTTGGCGTCGCAGATTGGGCAACTTGAATCGTCGCAGCATGGGATTGTTGAAGAGTTCACTCGCTACAGGAATTAAATACAGCGGCCAGAACGAAGAGCCCTGTGAAGCGTGCGTAAAAGGTAAACATCAACGAGAACCCTTCCGACACAGCGGAAAAATAGCTCAAAAAGTGCTAGAGCTTGTACACTCAGATGTCTGTGGTCCGATGGAAGAAAGCTCGATTGGTGGATCACGATATTTCGTGACGATAATAGATGATCATTCAAGGAAAGTGTTTGTTTATTTTTTAAAGAGCAAAGATCAAACTGCACCGGCCATACGAGGATTCAAGGCGTTTGCTGAAAAGGAGACCGGCGAACAAATCAAGATCTTGCGGACAGATAGCGGGACCGAGTATGTGAACGCGCAGCTTCAAGAATTTCTACGAAAGGAAGGAATAAAACATCAAAAAACGGTACCGTACAGTCCACAGCAGAATGGGCTCGCCGAGCGGTTCAACCGAACAATTGTCGAGCGAGCGAGGACGATGCTTGCCGACGCGGGACTTCCGAAGAATTTTTGGGCTGAGGCTGTATCGACAGCCGTGTACTTGATCAATCGGTCACCAGCAAGCGGGATCTGGGGGAAAACTCCCGAAGAAATATGGTCGGGCGAGAAACCGGATTTGAGTCACGTTCGCGTATTCGGATGCAAAGCTTTCGCGCACGTTCCAAAAGAGAAGAGGAAAAAATGGGACGCGAAATCCGAGGAATATATCCTGGTCGGATATTGCGAAGAAACAAAAGGGTATAAACTAATCAATCCGGTAAGCAAGAAAATAATAAGAAGTAGAGACGTGAAATTTTTTCAAAACGCAAAATTCACAGATCATCAAGAGCAGACAGAAAATTCGGTCGATGAAAGCGTTTCGTTGTTTACGCCAGAGGAAACCGAGTTGGAACAGCCCGAGATAGTGGAGGTAAATCAACAACAAGAAGAAGAACGAGAACTCGTTGAAAACCCGGCGATAAACAACATCGAAATTCTCTCAGACGAGGGAGACGATAACGAGGAATTATACAGCCCGACTGGAGAAGCAGCTGTCGACGAGTGGATTCCCGACGACGAAGTTGCGTCCGAAGCAGGCGCTGCGGACGAAGAAAATCAAGAACCAAGCAGATCGACGAGAACGAGAAAACCCGTCATCAGGGAAAATTACGTGAGTTATTTAACGTACGACAGGCATTCCACAGATCCGCAATCTGCCGACGAGGCCCTCAAGAGTCCAGAAAGAGAAGCCTGGATTCGCGCAATGAAGAGCGAATATAACTAACTAATTGACAATAAACCGTGGGAATTGGTCGATCCGCCGCCAGGAAAAAATTGCTACGCACAAAATGGGTGTTTAAGACTAAGCGAAAATCAAACGGAGAGATCGAGAGACACAAGGCAAGACTAGTTATAAAAGGTTGCGCGCAAATAGCCGGCGTCGACTACGAAGAGACGTACGCGCCGGTGATGCGACACAACTCCTTAAAATTCCTCTTCGCCTTGGCAGTGCGACACAACTACACCATCGAGCATTTGGATGTCGTCACTGCGTATCTTCACGGAGACCTAGAAGAAGAAATATATGCACAACCGCCGAAGGAACTGGTAAACGATCAAGAAACCGGAAAAGTCTGGAAATTGAAAAAAGCAATGTACGGCTTGAAACAAAGCGGCCGAGCATGGAATCGGAGTCTGAACGCCGTACTTCAAGATCTAAAATTTACACAGTCGAGCGCCGACCAATGTATCTATTACAAACGTGTGAACGGAAACATCTGCATCGTCGCTGTTTATGTGGATGATATCCTGGTAATCACGAAGGACGACGCTCAAAGGAAGGCTGTAAAAGAAAAGCTGCAAAAGAATTTCAAGACTAAACTTGACTTCGGCTGAGTCAATCATATCCTGGGACTAAGAGTCACGCGGAAGTCAATGACTGGAAAAATCAGCGTCGATCAGTTCGCATATATACAAGAAATACTCGAGAGATTCAATATGACGGAAAGCAAGCCCGTCGCGACTCCGCTCGATATAAATCAGAAGCTGGACGTTTTTCCGGAAACTATGTCCGACTCGGAGGTCGAAGAAATGGAGAAAGTTCCTTATCAGGAAGCAGTGGGCGCGCTACTCTATGTGAGCCAAGCGACAAGACCCGATATCGCGTACGCGATGAGCGTACTGAGCAGATATAATCGCTCTCCTCGTCGAATCCATTGGACTGCTGTAAAAAGAGTTTTTCGCTATTTTAAAGGGACGGCGAAATACAAACTCGAATTCCGGAAAGGCTGTCACGCTGCGATCGAAGGTTTCAACGACGCGGACTGGGCTAATGGAACGGACAACAGGCGCTCGGTCACAGGTTTCCTGTTGACGATGCATGGGGGAGCAATTGCGTGGTGCAGCCGCAAACAGCAAACCGTCGCACTATGGACAACAGAGGCGGAATACATGGCTCTGTCCGCCGCATGCCAGGAGGCATAGTGGCTCAGACGTCTAACGAAGGATCTCGATCCGAGCGCGATAAATCAGCCGACGAAGATATTTTGCGACAATAAAGGTGCGATCGCGTTTGCCGAAACTTCGGGATATCATCAACGCACGAAGCACATAGACATAAAACATCATTTTCTGCACGAGCACGTCGAAAAAGGAAATATTTGTATCGAGTACGTGCCAACGGAGAACATGAAAGCCGATATTTTGACTAAGGCTTTGTCGAGTCCAAAGAATTTGTTTTTCTCCAAGGGAATGGGGCTAACCTGTTAGATATTGTATGTGCCCAATTGTTAAAATGAAAATGTGTTTATTTATTTTTGTATGTCGCGATTAAGTGGGCGTGCAATAAAAGTTACGACGTCACGTCCTGTACATTCGCATGGCGTCCGCCTCACCGAAATCACGCGTGTTCTTTCTTACTCCGATAATCCCATTCCAACAGTTTCATGTTACACGAATAATCACTGCTTTAATCGCTTAATTACACGAATCACTGTTTTAATCGCTTACAGAAAAACAATTTTTCAACAAAACGTTTCCTGTCAGGCAATATCCGACTACTTCAGAGGTGCGATAGAATCCTGAACGCAGCACAGCAGTCGAAAGACGAGCCAACTGATATGGCAAACGCATGCGCAGTACAAGCGAAGACTCACATCACATCACAGAACACTTTTTATAATAATTTCGCACCTCGAGAGGGACACGATGCCTATATCTCAGCATCTACCGGACAGTTATAATCGTAACTGGGCGCGTTGCAAAGTTTGTGTTCTATTTATATGATAAAAGTGTCGTACGTTAGAATTCCGATCTGATGCTTAGTTTACGAGAAAATCCAGAAGCAAGAATCCACTTCCGGCAATTTGGAGTATATATATACTTGGTAGCGTCTCGTCGCTAAAAAATCTTTTTTTAAAAGTATTTTGCGTCAGACGCTACCGCGTCTCTTGATGTTGAACTAACTTTACTGGTGATTTGGAGGTTATGTTGTTTTATAGTACGGTTTAAAGGTGAACACGGAAAGCGAAAATCGTTTGAAAGTTGGAGGGACCTCAAAATCAGGATATGGATTCTGGTCTATGTGTATACACACGTGTCGGAACAAATTCACGGTGCAAAATGGAACGTAATGTTAGAACAATTTGTCAATTGCAATGTCACATGTTGTTTTTCCAAACTGATTGACGATTCAGATATAGTTTTCTCGACAATAGTTTACGAAGTTGATGTGACCGTGTTGTTGTTATTATTGATTTATTCTATTTTTTTACGTTTTGATGCTTTTTCAAACGATACGTTCTGAAACGATGTAGATGCCAATCCGATAGCATTTGTTGGTCGGTTTTCCTCTTATAGCCGACGGATTCTTCGATATATCCTTCCGCAACTGCTGTCGATTTCCAACCCCCAAGACGTTTTATCTCTGTTATATCAGCGCCTGAATGAGGAATAAAAAAGATTATTAATTTATTACTCTAAGAATATGGCAAATAAACATGTTCTTGAAATCATATAGTACTTTTATCAGCGTAAAGTGTTGCCGATGAGCGTCGGAATGAGTGACCTGTGTAGAGTTCTGGATTGGGCAGGTTCAAGAATGTCGCAATTTCCTTTGGCATTCCTCCCAATTTGTTTTTTCCGCTCACTTGATTTGTGCATCGTCCGTTACGATAATTCAAGAAGAAGAAGACTTCAGTCAGTCTTCGTGTTGGTAGGGCGCAGGGTTTCATACGTCTTAACTTTCTTCAGAAATTCTCCCTCGATGGTGAAATTTCTTGTACTTTTAGTCTGTGTATCTCTCAGCTTGATGACCATTACATCATCACAATGCCGATTTTTCCCGATTTTTTCCCTTCTTAACCACTGGATTTTTGTTTAAAAAATGCCGTTAGTTGTTTGAAACTATCGAGGTTAACTTTGTCGTTGATGATTATTGTGCTCCGTAACATTGTAAGTAGCCCACAGCGTTGGAGGCGCATATTTTTTCGAAAGTTCGCCACAATATGCTAATACTACGTTTTCTGTGATGAGGTTCACTTTTTTTGCCGTTTTCCACTGTATGAACGTATTATAAACACTTGGATATTTTTCGCGAGATTTAGTAGGAAGCAAATCGCCACGTAATTCGTCAGCTGCTTTGCCTAATTCAGGTGGCGTACGGTAAGGTTTCTTCTTCGTCGCTCATTTTCGCATCATACGTTTTACATTGCTTTCTATCGTTGGTTAATGATAACGGCGGTTACGTCGATTTCGTTGGCTTCTTGTTTCCGCACGTCTCGAAACCCGGCACCGATTACTTTTTTTCGTCGTTCGTCGCTCGTTTCTTTGTTTACAAACTCCGTCGCGCGTGTGTGTGGAGTCCGAAGTATTGAATGATGTAGTACTGGAAAGGCTCTCGACAATTAACGGACCAACGGTCATATTATTATTACGAAATATATTTGAATCTTACTTGGTGGCCCCACTTTTGGTCGAGCAACGGCTACAGTTGGGCAAAGTGCGATGCGCACTTCTCATTACTCCCGCTGGAAGCTCTATTACTCCCTAGGGAGTAATGAAACAGAACTGCGCATGCGCACGGTCGTTCGGCGAGAATCGGCTATTTTCAACCCGCGTTACAGGCACAGAATATGGTCATTTTAGCGAAGTCGGGAAAAAAAATGTTTTTGTAAAGATTCTGCATTTTTTCGAATTGTGACTTACCTTCCAATTGAAAAATTAGAGCACTCTCGTACTAGGCAACCAGTGGCAAATATTTGTTCGCTATCACAAAGGTCTCTGTATTAAGAAGACAATTATAATAAATAGTATAAAAACTAAATAGACTTTTATACATATTATGGTAGATTACACCGTGTATACGCCGAATCTGAAGTATTTGTTACGTCCTAGCAGTCAATGCATTATTTGGAGGACTTGTGCTTGGACGATTCGAGATTCCTTTAAATGTAATCGCAGCGAGTCAGAGGTCGAAGCCCGATCGTGAGCCTGAGAGTTCGAGGAATGATAGACTTGTACGCATGGATACAGAATTAATTGGGTTCGGCCTCCGAACGGAATACATATTCTGTTCCTGATTTTACGGGCTTTTAAAAAGAGATTTATTCGAAGTTGAATTGAGCGATGTGTACGTGCGGTTTACAAAGATTTTACAATTTACAAAGACATTTACAATTAATTTGGAGAAGTCGTAAGAATGACTGCCCAGATGCGGTTGACCGACATTCGAAACATGGTCGACGATTAGCTGTCAGTCGGCAGCAAGTTGGTAGCCGATGATCCGATCTCGACTAATGCCCAGCGTTGGCTGAACTGTCGAATGATAAACTCGTCAACTTTGAGCTCGATAGTTGGCAAAATAGTGCTTACCAGAGTTCAGACGGCGCTAGCGTATCGTCGTAATGATGTCTGTTTTGAGATATCAAGTGGACGTTTGCTCACGACGTAGGAACGACTTTGGCCCAGTACCCGCTAGCAATGTTCAGCCCATGTTTCATACAAACCATTTATAAACGATTTTTTTTATTTGCGCGATTGCTGAATCATTTTTTTTTAAATTCCTGATTCCTTTATTATAGTTTTATCTACTATACTGTAATGTAGATAGCCTAAGTTTCAACTTATTAATTAAATTGTGAATAAAGAATGAATTAACAAAACTTGGATCACTTAAAGCATTTGGTAAGTTAATATTATATAGATGTGCAGTACTAAACATGCAGCTTTTATATAAGATTCTAGAATATATCTTCAAGGTGACCATAACCGAGTACGTAAGAGCGTCGACTAGTAATCCCGGGGTCACGGGCTACAATCCCAATTACCGACTAAAACATGTATTCTGATGACTCCAATGTGGGAAGATAGAAGGATCGACTTTCTAACTCAGGCTGTCATAGTTAATCCAACGTCAGCCCGGTTCTAAAATCACACCTGGGTATGAAATGCTAGCATTTCGCGTAAGAAGCAACTAGCCACGTAGGGTCATCGGATGTGACCAGTGGTTAGGCGCAGCTTGGTACCGATGTTGCCATCATTGGCATGCGGGCTTGACCCAATCATCGAGAGCGCCTTGGATGATAAGGATTTACCAATATTGGCACCCAACATTGGCTCCAAGGTCGATCAAGAGGATCGGCCGATAATTAGTCGTCAATGTCGGCCCTCTATAGGTTACATATAAAGGGCGGAAGTAGTTTTAAAGTAATTATTTTATTTGTATTATACAAGTTTGAATATCTCTTTTTTTATGCTTCGCATGTCTGCAAGAGATTATTCTTTATATATTTTCTCCTACGAGAACTCTTAAAGCGATCATACTTAGTCAATGTATTGGCAATACATATTGTATATTGGTATGTCAATGCATTTATTGAATACGAGTACGGAATCCAAAAATAATACGCATACTTTGCGAAAGTTAAAAAACTTGTCATTTCGCATGCTCTTATATTGACGCTCGGGTACACTTTAGCTTGCGAGAAACAACTTGGGTCAGCGCCATCTAGCCGCGAAAGCAGCTGATTGATGGTCCAATGTCGGCGTCACATCGGTCAACCAATGATTGGCGAATCAATATTCGGCCGAACATTACCCTGAAATCGGCACACCAATGACTCATGAGATCATGTATCAACAGACCAACGGTTTGCGAATCGGCATTTGGCTGAACATTGACCTAAAATCGGAAAATCAACGTTTGGTGAATTCATACTCGGTCGAACACTGACCTCAAATCGACAAACGAACAATTGGCGAGTCGAACGCGGCCGGGCATCGGGCGCAAATGATCAAACCAATCATTGGCGGGTCAATACTTAGCCGAACATTGGCCGAGCGTGGGGGATTCGACAATCGCCACGCTAACACTAGCCCGACCATCAGCCGCGTCCGTTCCATCGGCCAAACGTACATGGGCTAGAGTTTACGTGAAAGGTTTTGACTGTGTCGGTGGAAGATTCGTCAGTTCGAGTGTTCGTTGTAGATTTGTGAGCTTCTTAAATGATAAACGTAGACTGATTAATTTCGCTAGGTCCAGTTGCCGTTAAGTGACCCAACAATACTGATTTCGCAGGAATTCGATATGTACGTCCGTTTGCGTGATTTTGACTCCAGTGAAAGTTAAATAATAAAATAACTGAATCGTGGGAACGATCGAGCGTGGACATCATTTAGTGAGAAATAATACTTGAATAAAACAAATTAATTGCGCAAGTATAGTAGCAGTGAGGGGCAGACTGTGATAGTATTTATCTGTATCTCATAAGATATCTTCGGATTTTTCCAATTTACACGGAAAGTGGTGCTCACTCCATTAAGTTATTTTAAGAAGTTGAAGCCCAGTTGCTCTTCTTTTAATTCTGTACTATTCAGCTTTGATTCTCCCGTTCGCACCGGACAACTCCACTCATCGGAAATCGCACACCTCGTACCTTGTCTCCGGAACTTTCCTGTAATCTATTCTTGATTGAGGGGATATGCCGACGACCTTCGAACCCGGCTTGAGCGGGTTTGCAAAAGCTCCACTCTTCGCCTACTCTGAGCTTCGTTCTCAGTCAATCACTCTCCCTTCGTGCTAGTACTGTTCACCCCGAGGCGTTTCGTACGATCGATCGATGCTGGATAGTTTCCGAGGCGGGCGGGCTTCCGGCACCGCCTCTTAACACGTACACGTTAGTGAAGAGACGATCAACACCATCGAAGAAAAGTGAAAGGGGATTTTCGATGTAAAGCACAAGGAGGCAGACAAATCGGAGAATCAAATAAGCAAGAAGTAAATGAAGAAAAGGGATGCGAAGGTAGAGGAACTGCAAGCAAAGTGTGGAATTTTAAAGAGAATGTCAAACAATTTATAAATACATTACAAATACAGCTACCGAGCCATATTTTTTATGTGTTTAATGTATTATGGCTACGGATAATATTGCTATTCTGTTCCTTCACAAATTAAGTGAATAGGTCATAAAAAGAGACTACAACTTAATATAATATAATCCCTCGATGGAAAATCGTTGTGTTTATGTACATGTGTTACGTCCTGATCAGCATTTCCTGCATCTACGGTAAAGGTGAAGCTTGGTGAGAACAATGCCCATTTCGAATCTAACCTTTCGGAAATTTATTCAGGGATGGGCTGAGAATGCATGTCGAAAAAAATAAAGCTCGATGATCTTATAAGGATAGATTAGAAACAGACCTGTCTATGCTATTATAGACTCTATATTATCTGTTATCGAAAAGGTGGAGATGAATGGATAAAACACTGAACGGGGTTCGAGAATGTTAAACCGAAGTTTAGGATCCGTAGCAGCAGGTCAATGGAATGCATGTTTTGAGCACACCCTTCAACTGAGTTTCTTCAACGGGGAAGATCAATTTCCCGTTCGCCGGAGCACGAACTAAGGATAATCCACTTCAACGAACGGCACGGATAAAACTTGGGTGTCTGTATTGAGAAGACCAAGTGGATGAAGATAAGTACAGTATCGAGATGGAAATTAGTAGCGGATTTTCAGTGAGGAGTCTGGCGGAGCAACATAAGATATAATGATAATTCGCATGTACGGTACTTCGATACTGTTCAAGCTAAGGATAAATAATCTATTGTTAGAGAAAATACGCAAAATGTTGGATGTGACAGTTTTTTTGTTGTTGTTGAGACTTTCTCCCAAACGATGTTTACATCTAATCAATGTACTGAATGAATTTTCGTGTCCCCCTGGATGTGTGAAGACTCCGAAGCCATTCTATAAGGCTCATATTTGGGAAAGCATATGTTTGTTAATCTCTAAAAACGTTTGTGTGTGTGGCTCTGTCATTTTCTCGCGTCTGTGCTTTCGTCCGTTTATGTGTGCACATGAGTACGTTAACATGCCACCGGACGCAAATTTTGGACAATGGACCTGACAATTAGCACTCAAGTTAACTTATCGTTAAGGTTGTTTGGTGATAACCCATTTAACCTGGCCAGAATGGGCACAAGACTAAAATTGATCAACTTTTGCTTCTTTATTATGTGTTTACTGTCACTTATGGATTTCTCAAAAAATTTCTCTAAAACTTTTTATGGAATTCAAGTCATTTGTGGACACTTGGCATGAATTTTGGTAAAAAAAATAGGTCAAGTGTCCAGATATTCCGGTTAAGATGAATCGCCAATACAACGTAGAGCTGGTTGACAGTGCCCCGTTTCTACAGATTTCAACTGAACGCAGACCCAACTTGACACAGGCAACTGTACACGAAAAAATTCTAAACATCATCAACTCCCCACGGCGAAACTCGACACATTGCCAATTCGACACAGTAGAATTTGCTTCATCGCGAATTCGACACAGTATAACTCGACACATTGCCAATTTGACACAGTAGAATTTGCTTTATCGCGAATTTGACACAGTATAACTTGACATATTACCAATTCGACGCAGTAGCATTTGCCTCAGTGCGAATTCGACACAGCATAACTGGACTCACAGTCGGCAATTCACATTGCCGACTGAATACGTCGAAGCTCGACTCGTTATGAACCCGACACGGCAAAACGTGTGCGTGTGCGTGTGCGCCAAGCCCTTCGGCCTTTCCATTTATTGAGTTATTAATTTTATTAAAACATTAATCTCCATGGCATTTATGTGATTTATCGGATCTATTCTATCGAATATCAACGTTTCATTTTACACCGACTCCCCGACCATTTATTGGCAGCTGCAGCTGGTCAGACGATTTCTGCGCCTCGCGCCTATTCCGTGACGGAAAGTTGAAAGGAAACATTCAGGATGGACTTTTTTCGTCGAGGTTTGCTTATTTTCCATATCGAAAAAATGTGTTGACATCAGACATGTATAACTGCTGTAACTTTACGGCTGAGGTGCCCATGAAGCTATTGACAGCTGGTACAATTTGATTATCTGTGAACTGCTTACATATAACACAGGCTTTATATTTTTGCATCGTCATCGTCATCGTCATCGTCATCGTCATCGTCATCGTCATCGTCATCGTCATCGTCATCGTCATCGTCATCGTCATCGTCATCGTCATCGTCA
>JAPYZC010006770.1:0-12423 GCA_030522665.1 Ichneumoninae sp. A BG-2022a | reverse complement strand
TTTTTTCAGATTTTTTTCTCATCGAGAAGTGTTTGTAATCTTTGTCTTTTTTCTCTCGAACTTAGGCGGCGTCAGTAATTGTGCTAGTACTACCTTAAGTGACTCGCATTACCCCAACCTACCGGCAAGCACGGCTACCGTCCTCCGCACCCGAGCCTAGCGCCTGGGTACTTCCTCAGCAGTTACTCTCCGCTGTCTTGCCGCTCCTGGTGTGTATCTGGTGCTCTCTCTCCGCTCGTCGGCAGTAACGGCGTTGTGTCGTTTCTCTCCGCGATCTCTCGGAGATCGAGGCGGAGCGCCTGAGAAAAAGGAAGAAAAAACCAAGAGCAAAACGAGCAAGAGAACTCGATTTGAAGAACCGACGCGGACAGTCGTAGTGCCGCGGCCTCGGCCCGAGAAAGACGGCTCCGCTCGGGGAGTGCACGAAGTGCACCGCCAGCGCCGCGAGAGGGCGCGCGGGAGCTCGGGAGCCGAGAGCGGATAACTCGCACGCGATTCAACGCGCCCGCTAACGAGTAACTTGCGGAGCCAACACAGCGAAGTCCCCGGGGAGCTCTCGATTTGCTCGTTTGATACTTTTCCCCTTTGGCCGACCAGCCCTCTCTTTGCGCTCTCCCGGTTCGCCGGCGAAACCCGACAGCCACTAGAGATTTATATCCGTTCACTTTGAAGATGGTACACTTCGGTTCTCGGCGCTATCGCACAAACGCCTCGCGAATAACAACGTAAATATAACCGAGTCTCCCGCGCGCGCATGCGCGGCCCGGCGACGACGTCCGTTATTAATTAGAGCCTTTTGCCCTTTTCCATTTAACTCCAATTACACTATATCAACGAGAGTTTTCTATTTTCACGACTGCTCCCCCCATTCCCATGGGCTTCTTCCCTGAATTGACGAGTCTCGTTATTTCCGACTCGGCAACGACGCTAACAGCGCCCTCTCGTGTGACAAACCGAGTGCGTTCTCTCGCTGTAACTTCGAGACGATGCTGGGGGAAAATTAACGGGTGAATCGCACGAGTGAATATATTCGTCGTCGTATATGGATCGCGATGGGACTGCCGAGTTTTCTCCTCGACGTAAATTACTCCGCCGTCCGGTAATGAACTGTTTACCCCATCAACCATTCGGCCCTCCGCGTCCTCCTCCGGAGGCTGAGCTATCGCTCCCCCCCCCCCCCGCCTCGCGGAGTTTATCTCTCTTACCGCCTCTAATTCTTTTATCCTTCATGACTCCGTCGTACGGTATAACGTCTCTCGGTGATTTACTCGAACGTGGGCGCGCACCGGAGAGACACGCAAGCACGCGATTACGAGGGGGAGAAGGAGCAGGCTTTCGACGTGCTGGTAATGACAACCGGGCCCGCACCTTATATTCTCTCGACGACGACCGCGTCCCGTAAGCTTCTCCACACTGGCGCGGGTATTTATTGCGCCCGGGACGTAACCCCCTCGCACAATATCCCGCGCACTCTTCCGCCTCTAGAGTGTTCCGCGAATAGGGAGGTGAAAAAAGATAAGAGATTTTTTTTTTTTTTTTATTGTTTTCTTGTACGTTGCCAATAACTCTTCGGTAGTTCCTTGGCACCGGGGGATTGCCGGGAAGCTCCGGGGATGGAAGTGCTAAAGGGCATGGCGGGCGTGGAAAAAGAGCCGGAAGGGAGGGAGAAAAATTATTCAGCTATTATGCATGAGTGTATGTATTTATTTATTTATTAGTCTTGTTTTTTTGCTGGAAAATATTGGACTAAAGGAATAAAAAGTCTTCGGAAAAGTCTGGAAAAATGCCCAAAAAATGCAGCACTATAAAAATGGTCAGCGCTAACCCATAATCTATATATCTTTATATATGGTGTACAAAATTCACACATTGTAACGAATATGTAGCGGACAATTCGTTAAGGCACACGATATTAGTTAGGTTGGACAATAGGCGAATGAGAACGGACGATCGATAAAAGATCGATCGTTATGTCGGAGAGTCTGGACGAGACTTTCAAAGCGAACAGACGTGTGACATTACGGTGATCGGGATAATTAACGTTTGTCATTATTAATAATACCGCCCCAAAACCAAATACGTGCGTTATTCAATCGCTCGGTCGCTACAATATATATGCATATGAAATGTATATATAAATGTATAAAAATATATACGTATGTATAAAATGTATACATAAATGTATAACATTTTTATATACATATGTGTGTGTGTATATGGTGAGAGATGAAAAAGGAGAAATAAAACGCAGGTTCCAATCGTGAGTAAGATCACGTAGTCGAGCGTGTGGGCTGACCGTTTCGAGAGGCGGGGACGACACTCACGGATTTTAAACTCAGTTCCGTCGCGTTCATCCTCCTTCGTCGTATCCACCTTCCTTTCATTTTTTTTTCTTTGTATTCTTTTATACGCCCTCAACCGCCAGCCTCTCGTCGCACAGAATCTTTCGCGTCCTTCAATTCGCCCTCTTGCACGTCCCGCGAATTCGCCCTGCGTCCGGTCTATGCCCTGTTACCACTGTGCCTCTCCGCCCTGGTGCTTCTTTTTCCCTCCCCAAGCCGCTACGGTACCGGCGGGGCAAATATTTGCCGGATGTGCTCCAAAGCCAGCCTTCATCCCGACTCCCGTTCCATCGGCTCCTCTCTCCGTTTCGTCCTCGACCGAAGGGCCTCAAACTCGGGTCGGTCATTTTTCGGCACATTAACAACTCTACCAAAATCTCTACCACAAAGTAAATAAAACTGTACCAGAATCAAAATAAAATTCTACTAGAATCAAAATAAAACTCTACCAGAATCAAAATAAAACTCTACTAGAATCAAAATAAAACTCTACGAGAATCAAAATAAAACTCTACTAGAATCAAAATAAAACTCTACCAGAATCAAAATAAAATTCCACCAGAATCAAAATAAAACTCCACCAGAATCAAAATAAAACTACACCAGAATTACAATAAATCTCTTTCGGAATACAAGCCTAACGTCTAACCTTGAATTCTAGTACAGTTTTATTTCCGTTCCGGTAGAGTTTCATTTCAATTCCGGTAGAGTTTTATTTCTGTTCCGGTAGAGTTTTATTTCAATTCCGGCAGAATTTTATTTCAATTCCGGCAGAATTTTATTTCAATTCCGGTAGTTTTATTTCAAATCCGGTAGAGTTTTATTTTGATTCTAGTAAAGTTTTTTTTTATTTTCCTGTAGTTTTTTTTTACTTTGTGCTAGAGTACAATCACGGTTGTGTTGTAATATTGTAGAGATGTTTTCTGGTAGAGATGTAAATGTGCGGATTTTTCGGGGTTCGATGTCGATGCCCGCTTCTTCGTTGCCGGAAGCAGAAACAAAATTACCACTCGATAACTTTGTCGTGAAAATTTACATGAAATTCGGTGAAATTGCTGCTTACGGCGGCTCGCCAATTTACATGGGCATTATGCAGGGCATTGCGAAGACATCGACCCATGACTTGCCCAAGGAAGGCCCTTTATAAAAAAAAAAAAAAAAAATACAAAAAATACAAAACTTAACGTTGTATTTCACAGTACCGTTGACTAATTTTTTTTCTAGACGGTTAACCGAAAGAGAAGTGTCGACTCTGATGATCAAAAAATTTGTCAACAGGACTATGAAATACTACGTCCGTTTTTTTTTTTTTTTGTAAACTGCTAGCAGCGATTAATTTCTGCGACTGAGCGATTTTGATTTAAAAATTAATGTTCTTCATTCTGACCTAATTTTTTTATATACATAAAAATGAGAGCCCAAAAAGCAGATGAAAACCCGGCAATCGCGGTTGCACCGCTTATTTGGCTCCCACTTGCAAAAAAAAAAAATCAATTCACTACACTAAAATTTTTTAAAAACAAAACCATTAACACATCCGTCGCAAGGACGAATCGCGGTTACACTTCTCGTCTCCTCGAGCAGAAAGTCGCCCGCTCCCAGCGGAGTCGCGTTCGTATCGGCGGGACCGTCGACTCGCCAAACTTTTTCCCACCGTTATTGAAAATTTAATCTAACGACCGTGAATCAAAGTGCGCCGGTTGCGGAAGGTTGCGCGAATCGACTCCGGACAAACGCGAAAGAGCCAGCGGTATAATAAATGTGAAGCAGTAAAAGGTGGAAGAAAGGAGTGGTTGTCAAGAATAAGAGTGAGCGAGGGGCGGCGGGGCGAGGGGCGGCGGGGCGAGGGGGGCGGTTGATGGAGGGTGGTTTCGAAGGCGAAAGAGGGTCGTAGTCGTCGTTTCGTGGTCGATGCTCGTGGCTCGACGCCATTCGGTCCAATCATCTTATATAGTGCAGAGGTAGGAGAGTTTGCCGACAACGAAGCGGTATGGCCAGCAGCGGCAGGAGTACAGTTCATATATATATATATATATATACATATATATATACATATAAATATATATACCATATACCCCGAGCTATGCTCGGCTCCGAATGGGAAATTGGCACGTAAACGCCGCGGCGCGCACGAGGGAATTATATTCGAGCGCTGATGGGAAGATGAATGCCGGAGATAAATGCGCGACGACGCCAGGTACTACCCGGCCATTACGGTTATCGTTCCCTCCCGCTCTTATATATACGTACATATGAGCGTGTATATATGTATCGACTGATAAAAAACAGAAGGGCGCATCCCGTAGGGATTTACATTTTAAATGCTCCTGGGTACGCCCTTCTGCTTCTTAGCCACTGATGGCTATATATATACATGTATATGTATATGCATGTAGGTGAGAGCGGGGCAATATGGGACGGTGGGGCAAAACGAGACGGCGGGGGAAAAACTCAATTTTCTAATCACTTTTGGGTGCCCCATTTTGTCCCAACGATACGTTCGGATTTTCAACACCGTTTTTCTCCAGTTAAGGTAAAAGGCACAGTTTATGACACTTCTGGAGGGGAATATGGGGCGGTGGGGCAAAACGAGACGGCCGGGCCAAAACTCAATTTTCTAATCGTTTTTTGGTGCCCCATTTTGTCCCAACGATACATTCGGATTTTCAACACCGTTTTTCTCCAGTTAAGGTAAAAGGCACAGTTTATGACACTTCTAGAGGGGAATATGGGGCGGTGGGGCAAAACGAGACGGCGGGGGAAAAACTCAATTTTCTAATCACTTTTGGGTGCCTCATTTTGTCCCAACGATATGTTCGGATTCTCAACACCGTTTTTCTCCAGTTAAGGTAAAAGGCACAGTTTATGACACTTCTGGAGGGGAATATGGGGCGGTGGAGCAAAACGAGACGGCGGGGCCAAATTAAATTTTCTAATCGTTTTTGGGTGCCCCATTTTGTCCCAACGATACATTCTCATTTTCAACACCGGTTTTCCCCTGTTAAGGTTAAAGGCAAAGTTTATGACACTTCTAAGCACATCCCTCACTTTAAGCGAGTAAAATCATTGGCATGAACAAAGAGGACCAAGTGTCGCAGTTTGTGGCCCCCGAACGTGCGCTACCCATTGGCTGCATATCAAATGGTGAGGGGGGGGGGGTCGTGTCTATGCTAGAGGTACTCCTGTCACAAAATGGGCCATTTACCTTACCATCAGCGCCACCGTCCAAAAGTTATTGGAAAATTGCGTTTTGTCCCATTTTACCCCTATTTATCCCGTTTTACCCCCAATGTTCCATTTTGCCCCACCCTCCCCTATGTATATAAAATATGTATGTATATATGAAACATGTGTATGTATGAATGTGTACATAGAATATGGTAGCTCTGGCGAAATACAGGAAACTCGAGGAATAATCGAGTTTAAAACCTCGCCGGAAAGCCACGGCACAGTTGTTTCTACCTACCACCTCGGTACTTCGTATTCGAGCGTTATCAACCCCGGTTTTCTTCCCCCCGGGCTCTCCTGCCGCTCGGTATCTGCCCCCAAGCAAGCGGAAGCTCGAGCTGCCGTTTCCCGTTCTCCGGCTTTTTCTTTTATTTCTCTCCTTCGTGACTGGAGGAATAAAATACCACGAAATAAAATAAAAAACGAACGAATGGAAATAACAAAAATTTCCCGGACATTACACTTATCGTGTTACATTTATTCTTACTTTTCTCTCCACCCTGTTTCCGTGTAAATTATTCCTGGATGGGGAAAAGAATGGAATGGAAACACGAGCTCGAGAATAGATTATTGTTTCCCACGCTCGTCTTACCTAAGCCAATTTTTCGCCACGATTACGATATCTTAATTTCATTTTTTTTTTTGCTCTCCGACTTTAACTCTTCGCGTGCGACTTCGATTCCCACGAAAAGTCTCCGCTCACTCGGAATCCACCTTAACTAATTCAGATCCCGAAAGGTTAACCGTCGCCGTTGCCTTCGAAGCTCTCCGAGCGTTCGTGACGTGTTCGATTTTAACAAAATACACGCTTGAAACGCGTTAAAAAAAAATCGAGAACTAGGTATAATTTCTCGATACGAAATGAGGACCTAAAATTTCACAATTTTAGGTCCTCACAAGGCAACCTTCGAACGATTCGAATAACAAGTTCATTTGTTAAAAAAAAACTGTAAAAATTCACAGACGTACCTTGAACTGTTGTTTTTTTCTATAATGTAGAAGGAAATTTATTATAAACGTTCGTATCATTTTTTGTACTTGAAAGAAGACATGGTCGTTCGCGATCGGCAAAAAGTCGGTACTCGAAGGGTCAGATTGAAATTCAAATGGAACGTTATTACCGATCAATAAAACGTTTTTGATACTAAAGACGTTGAAAATAAAATGATTTATATGTTGCTTTCTCATAGAGGAAGCTTTTTTCATTTTAAAAAGTTGCCAAGTAATTTGCACTTGGCTTCCTCATAGAGGAAGTTATTTCCATTTTGAAAAGTTGCCAAGTAATTTGCACTTGGCTTCCGCATAGAGGAAGATATTTTCATTAAAAAAAGTTACCAAGTAATTTGCACTTGGCTTCCTCATAGAGGAAGTTATTTCCATTTTAAAAAGTTGCCAAGTAATTTGCACTTGGCATCCTTACAGAGGAAGCTATTTTCATTAAAAAAAAGTTACCAAGTAATTTGCACTTGGCTTCCTCATAGAGGAAGTTATTTCCATTTTTTAAAAGTTGCCAAGTAATTTGCACTTGGCTTCCTCACAGAGGAAGCTACTTTCATTAAAAAAAGTTACCAAGTAATTTTCACTTGGCTTCCTCACAGAGTACGTTATTTCCATTTCAAAAAGTTGCAAAGTAATTTGCACATGGCTTCCTCACAGAGGAAGTATCAAAACCATAATAAATGAGGAAGCCACGTGCAAGAAGTAAATATATCACGAACGCAGAAGTAAACGAGCGCAGAAGAAACTTTATTGCGAACATCCGTGCCGTTCTTATGCTCGAAAGAGTGTCCGGTCGTTTGCGATCGGCAAAAAGTCGGTACTCGAGGGCTCAACCCCATCGGCGCGACCGCAGACGATTCCGGGAGGGTCGAAAACCGCAACGGCGCTGAACGGGCCGAGATTTCACCCCCCCGTCGCCGGGGACATTTTTTAGGGTCGCCGGGCTCGTTCTCCTGGCACGAAACAGCCAGAAGCACGTCCGCACGGAAAACCCTACACGGGACTTTGGAGAGCGGCGGCAACTCGACACAGTGGCCGTTGTGGGTCGACGAGGGTGTTTAGCTAAATTAACATAAGAGCGTGACAGCGGGGGGGGGGGGGGGGGGGGGGGGGGGGGGGGGGGGGGGGGGGGGGGAGTCAGGGATCACGCCAGTGTGGCATTACAGTGCGGGCGAGCGAGACACCGAGAGGCAGAGAGGTCCCTAAATCCATAGTCAGGGTTTAACAGAGACAGATACACATGGAACATGAATCGGCGGTAAGGGGGGGGGGGGAGTGGGGCGCGCGTGCGACCGAGCGAGCCGGTGGGAACACGTGTCCCACACGGAGATAGTTAATTACTCGTTTGGGCGCGATGGGGCGAGGCGCCGAGAGGGAGCTGGCGCGGATCCGGTTCGGAGCCGGGAAAGGAGAAAGACGACAGGACGATCCGGGAGGCGGCCGGAGGGAGAGAAAACACGGTCGGTAGTGCAGGAAGCCGAGAATCCCTTTCTCGGCTTCGTTTCTGGGGGGATTAAATCCGCCCCGTGCTGGGAACGTCCCTTGGGCCCAACGGGGCTGCACGGCCGGTCGGTAAGGTAGAAAGAGGGGGTGTGGGGATTTTTGGGACGAGATATACGAGGATGGTCCAAATCGTCACTGGCGTGGAATATGGCAAGGAAAAGGCGAAATCGGTTGAGACTTTTTATTGCTCAGTTATCAATGACGTAACTAATCGAAAAACAGGCCAGGGATTGCTTCAAAAACGTCGATAGAGTCAAAAATAAAATGGTGCAAGGTGGAAATATGCAAGGATAGTGCAAATCGTCACTGGCGTGGAATATGGCAAGGAAAAGACGAAATCGGTTGAGATTTTTTATTGCGCAGTCATTAATTACGTAACTGATCGAAAAAGCAGGCCTGGGATTGCTCCAAAAACGTTTATATGGACAAACATAAAACGGTGCAAGGTGGAAATATACAAGGATGGTGCAAATCGTCACAGGCGTGGAATATGGCAAGGAAAAGACGAAATCGGTTGAGATTTTTTATTGCTCAGTCATTGATTACGTAACTGATCGAAAAAGCAGGCCTGAGATTGCTTCAAAAACGTTTATATAGCAAAAAAAAACGGCGCAAGGTGGAAATATGCAAGGATGGTGCAAATCGTCACTGGCGTGGAATATGGCAAGGAAAAGGCAAAATCGGTTGAGATTTCTTATTGCTCAGTCATCAATTACGTAACTAATCGAAGAAGGGGCTTGGCATTGTTTCAAAAACGTTCATATAGCAAAAAAAAAAAAAGTTATTTGTTTCCATTCGCGTATTTTCTGTTCAGCGACGTTCCCAATTCGGAACAATGTTTGGATCAACTAGCACAACCCAGAACAACAGCCAAAAGTTTTTTTGATTCAAAAGCGGGGTCTCAGGACCAAGATAGTTTTTTGTCCCTTGCTCTACGGTTTTTATGTTAGAAACTTATTTTAGAAACTTACCCTTCTAGAACATTGTAGAGAAACCCTGAAACAACTCAGAACAAGCTTTACAATCTGGAATTTCTAAAAGTGGAGATCGAACTTCCATCTCTTCCTCCACGAAGAAGCAAAATAAATAAAACAAACCATGTTCCCAGTCCCTCCGCAAAACGAGCTTAGTCCCTCCGGCCCACGGGTCTGCGCGGCCGGTCGGGTGTCGGTAAGGTAGAACCAGGGGTCGGTGTGGGGATTTCTGGGACGCGATGCGGAGATGATAGAGATAAACAAGGCTGATCCAAGTGGTCTCTGGCGTGGAATATGGGGGCGGGTGGAAGTAGATGAGGGTGCATGAAACGGGGATGCGGTGGAGCTTGGCCGGGCTAGGATTGAAGGGGGTCCGAAGGGGCGAGGAAGCGAAAAACGAGGATGAGGTTAATGATATACATGGGGGACTACCGTAGAGCGCCCCCCGTGATCCCATCTGCGGCGTTTCTGTCTCCTCTTACTTTCCACCCTACTTCTGCAGCTTCCACACATACCCTTTAGGGTCCGCACAGTGTTTCGCCCGTCGGACCTCCGAGTCTGTCTTACTCGCTCAGAGTCGTTGGTCTTTCTCCGTCTCGCTGCTCTCCCGAGTAGCGTCCGTGTAGGGGAAAGCGGGGCAAAATGGGATAATGAGACAAAACGAAATTCTCCAATAACTTTGAGACGGAGGTGCGTGGGTTTGGGACAAAATGGGGCATCCAGAAATTATTGGAAAATTGAGTTTTGCCCTCACAGTCCCGTTTTGCCCCGCTGTGCCATTTTGCCCCGGTCTCCCCTATGGCGTGTGTTATGCGCTGTACGTCTGTATGTAGGATTCGTTGGGCCACGGCTGTAGCAACTTCCATTGTAAGGACCTCACTCATCCTTCGGTCTCCGTGTATACACCGGGTTCACTATGTACCGTGCGGTTCGCTGATTCGCTTACCATCGTCAATGCCTTCCTCCCTCGAGGTCGGGAGAGTTCCATCGCCCTCACGATGGCCGCACGTCCGTTCGAAATTCCCCGGGGGACATCGAAACTCCGCGAGGAGAGAGCCAGTTAGCGTCTTCGTTTCGCGCTTCTTGCCCCATCGTCCCCTCTCGACACCTCGATTCTCCGATTCCCGTCAGGCCGTAACTCAAGTATCGCAGATGGTATACCGCGTTGACATTCTTCTTTCGTTTTACCGGGGGACGGGGAACACGTTTTCTTTTATTTATTTCTCTTCCTCGGTGGAAGCTTGGACCCCATTGTTAGGAACTTCAGATTGTAAAGGTTGTTCTGTGTTATTTTAGAGTTTTTCTATGATGTTTCGAAAAGGATAAGTTTCTAAAATGGAATGCGTAGCGCTAGCGTGAGAAACAACGAGTTTTGTCCCCCCCCCCCCTTTTGAAACATAAAACTGTTGGCTGTTGTTCTAGGCTGTTCGGGTTGTTCCAAAGATTCTTCCGAATTGGGAATGTCGCCCAACAAAAAATAAGCGGATGGAAACAAAAAAAAGATTTTTCTGTCGATTTGAACGTTTTTCTAATACCAGGTCTGGTTTTTGACTGTTCAGTAATTTAGGACTAAACCATAATTGCACCAATCTGAAACAGAGAAAATCATATTCTATATTAGCCGAACAAAAGATCTCGACCGTTTTTATCTTTCATTCAACTTTGATTAACCTATGACCGACTTGCGACTAACCGATTGTTATACGAATTACGAACAGTCGTTGGACGATTATTGGACGAGGAACAACTCAGACCAAACCGGAACAATGATTTTTATTGTCAGGACAAAAAATCTCGACCGATTTTGCCTTTTATTCAACGTGTTTTTAATGTTCAACCGACTTGCGACTAATTGATTATCATACAAATTTGGAACAATCATTAATGGACCTGGAACAACTCAGAACAAAATGGAACAACGATTTTTATCCCAAGAACCAAAAATATCGACCAATATTGTTTTTTTTATTCAACGTTGTTTTGACCTTTTGTTCACAAAAAAAATTGTTTTAGCGCCGTATCTTGTTTATACTTTCTCTACGGTAAACGGCCCGATTTTATCGTCACGATTATTTACCCTCGAGCTATATATTTTTATGCGTGATACAAATACAAATAGAAACTAGTTATTTCCGCTAATCCTCGCGGGCTTGAGATATTTGCGATGGCCGTTTTGTGTGTCTGCGATGCTTTTGTCGCAGCGGGCTCCCGCACGGAATAAGCAGATAAGGATTAAATCCCAGAATGCGGTTTGCCGCACCGGCGGAATATATTATTGTAGATTATTCAGCACGCCGGTTTACCGCGAAGCTTCGACGTTGCGAGGCGCGTCGAGGATTCTTGGCCGGGATTTGCCGAGTCCCGTTTCGAAATTCTCCTGCCAATTCTCGCGCGCTCGTCTTCCTCCGTCACGCTATTATCGTATACGATTTTTGTTGGGACGTTTTTTTTTTTTTTTTTTTGGTCGCACGCCGAAGAATTTTTAAGTTTTACCGATCCGGCCGCTGGCGCGCCGGTTTAGTCACACAGTTAAAAATAATTTTTGTAAAATCGGAGGACGAAGTTTCGTAACAATATTTTTGGAAAATGGGAATAAAACGTTTTGTAAAAATAATTTTGTAAAATAGGAATACGACGTTTCGTAAAAATAATTTTGTAAAATGGGAATAAAACGTTTTGTAAAAATTATTTTGTAAACTCGGAATGCGAAGTTTTGTAAAAATAATTTTGTAAAATAGGAATACGAAGTTTCGTACAAATAATTTTGTAAAATGGGAATAAAACGTTTTGTAAAAATAATTTTAGAAACTCGGAATACGAAGTTTCGTAGAAATAATTTTGTAAACTCGGGATGCGAAGTTTTGTAAAAATAATTTTGTAAAATAGGAATACGAAGTTTCCTAAAAATAATTTGGTAAACTCAGAATACGAAGTTTCCTAAAAATAATTTGATAAACTCAGAATACGAAGTTTCGTAAAAAATAATTTTGTCGACTAAGTGACAAATTCGCTAGTTCAGGTTTGGCTGTACAAGCCTGTCCTTTTATTTCCCGTGCCATTAACAATTATAGCTTCTACTTTTGTTTCTAAAACTAAAGCCAGACGTTGCGATCGGAAAATTGCCAAATAAAGAATTGTCGAAGTTTCTCAACAATCAGTTGTTGCAAAAAGTACAAACTTTTTTTAGTGTTGCGGACGCGCATGCGCGACTCGCAACCATCACATTCGATTTCAGTCGGGACATTTTTTTTTTTTTCTTGCACGCCGAAGAATTTTAGAGTTTTAGCTATTCGGCCAGACGCGCATGCGCGACACGGAACCATCACATTCGATTTCAATCGGGCCATTTTTTTTTTTTTTTTTTTTTTTTTTTTTTT
>JAPYZC010006768.1:0-21141 GCA_030522665.1 Ichneumoninae sp. A BG-2022a | reverse complement strand
GGTAAAAAAAATGCTTTCCTCCTCGAGATTAAGACTAAGAAGAAAATCGCATTTGCAGGAAAAAATAGGTGAAATCAACCACAAAATACTTTTTTTCAATAAAGTAAAAATGGTACGCCAAGTACTTAAAACGTTCAGAAAATATGTTTACGGAAAGTCCTCTTAAAAAATAAAAAATCTATCAAAACAAATGTCTATCCGAACAATAAAAAAAAGATATGTGTATCAAAATGTAAAAAAATAAATAAAAAAAATCAAATCAAACCAGCCAAGTAGTATTACAAAAATCTAAAAAAAAAAAAAATACAAGATGTAAAAAATCTTGAACAAAAAAAACTTGGCGTGCCAGTTTATTTACGTACGACAGTGGTTGGAAAAAAACTGGCACGCCAAGTTTTTTTTGTTCAAGATTTTTTATATCTTGTATTTTTTTTTTAACATTATTGTAATACTACTTGGCTGGTTTGATTTGATCTTTTCGATTTTTTTTACATTTTGATACACATATATTTTTTTTATTGTTCGAATAAACATCTGTTTTGGTAGATTTTTTTTATTTTTAAGACGCTTTCCCATAAACATATTTTCTGAACGTGTTAAGTACTTGGCGTACCATTTTTACTTTTTTGAAAAAAAGTATTTTGTGGTTTCACATTTACAGGGTTTCAAAAATGTTTATTCTACGAGAACGTAACAATATTATAATAACTGTTCGTGACGGATAGGGTTTGGAGCCGACTTGGCTGGAAGCACGAGTATAAACGGAAACTCGCTTGCCTCACTGTCCACGTCGTTTTCCAATTTAACACCGAAAGTTCCATCGAGCCCCGATCAATGAGGACCTAATTAGTTCTCTCGTCGTGTGTCAAGCGAGTGCTCCCCCGAGATTGAGAGAATGAACCAGTTGACCGACGAACGCGGACACATTGAGAATTACCTTCATCGTCACGTCGCTAGAATTGAAGTCCCCGAAGGGGTGTCGCAGGTCAACGAGATTTTGCGGCGTCCCCGAATTAAATGTCAAACCGATCGATCGCTCAGAACTTTAGTGTTTTATCCGCCAGCGACAACGTCCAATACGCTCACAAATAATACCTCTGCTGTTAAAAAAAATATATAACACATAGATATACGTATCTTAAATTTTTATCGGGACAAATTCGGAAAAAAAGTCCGCGAACGGTGTGATGCATCGTGGAAAAAGTTTTTTTTTCGATCGGAATTTCATTAAACATTTCAAATTTTTTATTCACCCGAGAGATTGATAATACTAATCCTACTTTGATTAAAAAATCGGAGGGATTTTTATCCTTGCCGGATCCATCGTTTAATGAGAAATTTATCGTTCATATTTCCCCGCGACATAATGAACTCCCTCCTGGGCTATCCCTCGCGGACCGTCTCTTTTCCGTTGAATTATAATTGATAGTTTCGTGTCCGGGCTGATTAAAAAATCAATCTGAAATCGTCGATATATAGCAGCGAGAGAGTCTCCCAGTCCTCGTTACTCATGCCATCGATCTAGCGTCGCCCAAATTACGCTCGCTCGGCGGTTTCATTACTCCGTTCTAATTGATTTCTGGTTATTACCCCGAGGGCCTATAGACTTTCAATTTAATTGGGCGGCGCGAAGCGCTATTTTTTTAACGCTTTTTATCTCGTCTCTCCGCTACACGTCTCTCTTCTTTTTTTTTTACCTGAAATTTTAATGAAGCACACTGCCAATATTAAACTCAATCTCCTGCATTCGCTACTGCGATCTTTCACACTCTCTTTTTCGCTTTTAACTCGAATTGAAACGCTTTTCGGATGCAAGGAGGTAAAAAAAAAAAGAAATCGAAAATGTACTATCGAAATGTGCGCAGAACCTCACGGTAGCGCATACGATATTTCGTTCTACGTAGTGCAAGAAGCATAGGCGAGGAAACGCGCCAGGGATGCCATTCTCGCGTCGTGTTCTGGCAACCTTCCATTTCATCTTTCTCGTCGAGGGAGAGCAGAGGGAGAAATAAAAAAAGGAAAAAAGGCACCGGCCGCATTGCGTCCGTGAGGCACGCGATGACGTGCCGCCGTTGCCGCTGCCAGTGGGTATGACGATGCTTCCTCCTGTGATCTCGTAATACGAACCCGCAAAATTTTTCCTCGGCCCAAACACACAGCCGACTTTTGCGAGGCTCGTGGCAAGTAAACAAGTAATTGCTACATGAAAATATACGCAAAAGAAATATCAAAAAAAGGTCAGAGATCAAATGGAGGAGAGAAAAAAGTGAACGCGCAGGCTCCAACTGGGCGATAACGAGAACGAGCGGTATATTGAGAGCCCGAACTTCAATTAACAGCGCCGAACTTTTTACCTTTCGCCGCAATCCGCGAGTGCCGTTGATACGGCTCGTACATTTTTGCAGCGACGCCGAATGACGAGCCTCATTTGCGACGTGAAATTAAATGTTTTCCCTCCAAGTCCGACCAAGTTCGCCGGCGCGAAGAATGACGCTTCGCTTTCCCGCGTCCCACGCATTCCGGGCTCAAACGCGTGCACAGTATGTTTGTTGTTGGATTTGTTCCGGCGGCCTTCGTCACTCCGGAATGCGTCCGGAGCATTCCGGATTCCCGTTTTCCGGCATTGCGCAATTATCGCGCCAACGCGCGGGTGTTGTGTTCTCTTCGGGTTTCCGGTGATCGTCGTAACGGTCCCGAAAACTTCCGAGCGAACCGCGCGAACTGAGTACAGCATGGACGTGTTTTTTACAATTCACGGTCAAAGAGCCGAAAACCCAGGGATCTGCCCGAAAAGCTTTCTCCCCTAAGCCGGGGCGTCGTTTCGCTGCCATCCAACCCAGTTGAGCGAACGAGGTCGGAGGGATTCTCCAGAGTGCGAGGGTGCGTTTTCGTACGCGCTCCTGGAATAACGGGGCTGTTCGAGGAAACGAGCTTGAACCCCCATCGTCGGTACGAGCCCGATGAAAAGAAGGTCTCGCACGCACACACGCACCGTCGACGCGTTACACGTATTTCTCGACTGGCTCTTCAACGACTCTGCACATTCTTCCCTTTTTTCCTTCTCTTTCGGCTTTTATCCGCTCTCCAAAACGAATTAATGAGCGTGAAGGCCGGACGGTAAAAATGATCCATTCGCTAACCCAGCGATTCAGTGATGATAATAATAATAAAGCCTGGAAACAAGAAAGCTCGTTTGGATGGCAATTTGAATTCAGGGGAAAAAAATATATATATAGGAAAATGGAAACTCGCTGAACTTGCGCCTTCGCTGGAGCGTTTTCGAATGGGGGCTGAGCGGGAGGAACACGAAGAGCGAACGAGAAAATTCCCACTGGGTTATTTTGAGCTCTCGCGGGAGTCATCGTGCTCTCGGAAGGAAATCCCGAAGAACTGCTTTTTATTTTCCCTCGGGTTAATTAGAGAGGGGAGAAAAAAAGTAAATGATTCAGCGGTAAGCGCTAATGAGGGTAAAAAAGAGTGACGGATATACGGTCATTATGAGAAATCGTGCCGAAGCGAGAAAGGGCGAGAAAAATACACGGAGGGAAAGGGTGGGGCTCTAATCAATCATAGGGGGATTTTCTTTTCTTCGTCCGGGCACGTACGCTCGTTCCATTACACCTGCCGAGGCTGCTTGTTAGAGTTACTGCGCAATAAAAAAAAAATTAATTAAGAAAAGACTAATCGATCTTTGACTCTGTATTTGAAAAAATAAAAAAAGACTCGGTGTTTGATACCTTGATGAAACTGAGTAAAAAATTTAATTAATTAAGAAAAGACTGATCGATCTTTGACTCTGTATTTGAAAAAATAAAAAAAGACTCGGTGTTTGATACCTTGATAAAACTGAGATAAAAATAAATTAATTAAGGAAAATGGGCTGAAGGACCGAGGTCGATGGCCCTTTGCCAAGGTGTAAAATTAGCATCAGGTATAAAATTTAGTATAAGAAAAGAACTGCAGATATTAACTTTGGCAACAAAGCAATTGATTAAAATAAGACTAATTAGTTTTTGACTTTGTGTTTGATAAAATAATAAAGGCTCGGTTTTTGATAGGGGAGAGCGGGGCAAAACGGGGTAATGGGACAAAAGGCAATTTTCAGATAACGCTTGGATGGTGGCGGCGATGGTAAGTGGGGCAAAAGGTGTTGAAAATCCGGCTGTATCGTTGGGACAAAAATGCGGCATCCAAAAATTATTGGAGAACTGAGATTTGCCCCAGCTGTCCCATTTTGCCCCGCTCTCCCCTGCCTTTGTGAAACTGAGATAAATCTGTTCCGCTGGTCATATAGGAGAGAGCGGGGTAAAACGGAATCTCGGTGAAAAAATTAATTTTTACTCATTTTTCGCTTTTCATTTACACCGTTTTGCATGGCTCTTCTCCGAGCGAAGGGGTTAACGTGCTCGATTCCATTCAACGACACATACTGCTGCGCATATGCCGCTGTTACCGCAGTTGAAGCTACACAGCCGCAGTAAAACGCAGGAGGGCGTCGAGCATGTGTGCGATCGGTACTCGCGACGCACGGCACTTCGAGCTCGCATATTTTGCCAACGAATCGTTGTCGTGTGTGCACGGAACATCGGGCTTGCCGCAGGTGAACGTACGATGGGATAATATCTGCGGTTCGCATCTTGCCATTCGAATATTTCACACGCCTCTGAATCGTACACCCATATCGTACACGTACGAATTCATCGATTCTTGTAGGCTTGCCAAACGCGATTTGAATTTATATTTGCGGTACGATTATACTGACGGCACTGCGCGCCAAATGCTACGTGCGAGTTGTTTGTCGGACGATAAATATCTCACGATAATAATCGTTGTCGGTAGATCGGTGATATTTTTCATCCGAAAATGTTGCCAAGGCCGATAGTTACTACCGCCTTGTGGAGCCACATCATTTTCCCGAAACTACAATTGGCCGAATCGTCGTATGGCCGAAAGTCATGGGTTCGAACACACCTCATTCGAATAGTCAAACTTCCGAAACTTTATTTTTTCCGATCGTCAAACTGCCGAAACGTTATTTTTCGGAACTGTCAAATTTTTGAAACTTTATTATTGCCAATCTTCACCTCAGCGAACGTTACTCTTTGGAAATAGTAATTGGGTGAATGTTATTCCTCTGAATCGTCTTTTAAGAGAACGTCATGTTTCCGAATAATAATTTCACCGAACGTCATTCTCCCGAATCGTTAAACTTCCAAACATCAAAGCCCCGAATCGTCATTTGTTCGAATCGTAATTCGTCCGAATCGCCAATCAGCCGAATCGTAAAACTAATTATTACTACTCTAGTCTAGTCTAGACTAGTTTAGTAAATATGAATTCCACAGATTCAGTACAAATCGACTCGGCTAAATGACCTTTCGGATAATTATTATTCGGGTGAATGACGATTCGGTGAATTGACGTTCGGTATTTTGACGATTCGGGAAATGAAGTTCGGGTGAAGTTAGTATTTTGAAAAATCACGGTCGCTTATTTGACGATTTGAAGGCATAACGTTTTACTAAATACTATATTTCCGAAGGGCCTGATACAGTTTCGAAAATTTGGCGATTCGGAAAAATAAAGATTCGAC
This sequence comes from Ichneumoninae sp. A BG-2022a, assembly GCA_030522665.1. Lineage (NCBI taxonomy): Eukaryota > Metazoa > Arthropoda > Insecta > Hymenoptera > Ichneumonidae > Ichneumoninae sp. A BG-2022a. The sequence goes on along the minus strand of JAPYZC010006768.1, from coordinate 15,548 downwards.
AGTTTACGATAGAGAAAAATGAAGTGTCGGAAGTTTGACTATTCGGATGAAATGTGTTCAGACTGATGGTTTTCGGCCATACAACGATTCGGCCGATTGTACACGGAGAACAGAAAATTGTTGGGGCAACAAGAACTTTGTTACCATAACTCTTTTACCTGACTAACATACGGACAACAAAATATTTTGCTGTGACAGCAAATATTTTGCTGTGACAGCAAATATTTTGCTGTGGCAGCAAATATTTTGCTGTGACAGCAAATATTTTGCTGTAGCAGCCAAATGTTTTTGTTGCCACAACAATACATTATTAACGATCTACATTTTTTTTAGAGAAAAAGAACTATTTTTCTCCGTGTAGTTGTGCGGCAAAATTATGTGGCTCCCCGAGTTATTTAAGCACCATTTTTGTTCATCACTCTTAATTCTACAATTTTTCTTTTTCGTTTTACATTCGTTTACACACTGATCAAAAAGTACAGTTGAATCAACTAAGATTCGGGCAGGGAAGTTCAAATAAATATTTAGTTGGTCGAACAAAATATTTTAATGACTCAAAAATATTTTGATGGAATCAGCCAACAAATTATTGAACTGACTAATTTTTTTTTAGCTATTCCAACAAAATATTTAGTTGAACGTTCCTGCCCGAATCTTAATTGATTCAACCGTATTTTTTGAGCGTTGTTTATAAGTATCGTTGATACCAAAGTTAAAAAAAACGATATTGCAGACACCGTAAATAAGAAATGTTAAGTCAAGCGTAGAAACATTTATAGCCTCACAATGTTGTTTTTAGAACGGGCGATCGATCAGGAAGTTTTTTTTAATCAGTTCCCGGAGTCGATAGCCGGTCAAGTGTAAATGTCAACCGACTACCGGTCGTATTATGTCTGCCCGGATTGCGAGTCCCCGCAATGTCTGGGCGGTCTTGCCGCTGCGCCACATACGAGCCCACGTTTCGTTGCGCAAGCCGAGTTAAATCACTTGTCGAAGTTGAAACGGCTGGACGAAGCGTGCGCAACGTTAATTTTCTGCGAGGCGTGACAAATGCCCTGTGGCATTGGCGTTGCTGTATGACCGGCGTCGCGGTACCGTTCGTTAAATCAGACACTTCCAATAGAAGCTCGAGCCTACGCGCAACGTCTCTACGCGTGTGTCCCGAAGCACGGCTTCTCATCTGAAAGCTCGAAACACTGGAGATGCCTATTGCACCAGCGAGCTGGAATAATCGCGCGATCCAAAAGTGCACGAATTAGTCTCTGTCGGGAATTCTCCCCCGGCTATGCCCTGGCACAGTAATCGCAATTATACTCTGCGGTTATGGTACGAGCCATGCACCTTCGAACGAGGTCAACGTTGCCATAATGTTACCCATTTATCCGACGTTATGAATATCACGGAAATTGTGCTGCGCACTTACGCAGTGACGAGTGAGTAATAATCAAAAGTTGTTCCGTCACAGGTTGAGCCGCCTGTAGTTGGGTTTATAAAAAATCTATCGTCGGCTACCGTTACACGGCAACAGAAATAACTCTGACGGATCGAAATTGGAGTAGTAGTAAAAGGTCATATTTTCGTATACAAACTGACTCCCCAGTTTGCCTGCAAGAAGAATAACATACATAATACAATAGGCACGATAGTTTCTTATCCACAAATGAACGCAATTCTTTTCATGTTAATTTTACAAAAATCTCCCTTCATTTTACAGAAATGTCTGTTCATTTTACAGAAATGGCTGTTCATTTTACAAAAATATCTGTACATTGTATAGAAATGTCTGTTCATTTTACAAACATTTCTATTCATTTTACAAAAATGTCCGTTCATTGTACAAAAATGTCCGTTCATTTTACAGAAATGTCTGTTCATTTTACAAAAATATCTGTTCATTTTACAGAAATGTCTGTTCATTTTACAAAAATGTCTGTGTTTTTTTTTTTAATATTTGTTGTTCCAATTCCACCGTACCCTGTCGGGTTTTTACGGAACCCCATCCCGATTCCCCCCTAGCACTCCCTACCCGCACTCAGCTAAGCTACCTAACTTCCAGTGCGTCCGTAGCCGAGCTACACTGTACCGCATTTGCCAGGGACACGGGGAAACTACGGAAAACCCGTGCCGGTACACCCGGCCATATTCTACTGATCCACCAGTATTTTAGCACTTGAGTAAAATGCAGAAACACCAATGTCTCAGAAGAAAGCGCCTTCCGGCTAAGCGGTCACCCATCCAAGTACTGACCGCGAACGAATCAGCTTGACTTGGGGGACCACCAAAGCCGTGCGCCAACCGCGCACCCACCGCTGTCGGTTAAAAATGTCTGTGTATTTTACAGAAATGTCTGTTCATTTTACAAAAATGTGTGTTCATGTTACAAAAATATCTGTTCATTTTACAAAAATGTCCGTTCCTTTTTCACAAATGTCTCATTTTACAGATATGTTTCGTAAAATGAACGAGAAAAGAAACGTGAACGTTTGTGGACAGGCACAAATTGTTAAATGTACAAGTCTATTTTACTGGCTAGCATCGTAGGAGATCGGAGCGAGGCGGCAAGTTGAAAAAAAGAAAAACATTCAATCGTTCTCCGTTATCAATCTCACGTATCCGTGTAATGAGTTAAGCCGATTGATACGTAAAATCGAATGAACTCATAGTGCCTCGTTCGCTTTAATTTCTCTGGTGCCAAGGGCGCAACGGGCGGAATGGAAGTCGAGAATTGAACAATCTCCCCGAATCTCCGAGGCTCCCGTGAAATCCCGTGATCGTTTAATTAAACCAAAGAGAGTTGGAGAGAAGCTCAACCGTGCCTTTCCATACCGCGCTCGTTCGCAGGAATTCGCACATCCAAAAGCTCTGCGAAACTTTGATAACTGCAGCTGGCTCGACGAAAGTAGCGCCAATGTCCGACTACGCGTTCCCGAAATTCCGGGCGGCGGATCGAAGTGTAATTTCTTAATTATTCCGGTCCCGATTGTTGTCCCCGCCCGGTGGCGACGCGAGTTACTAGCGTGGAACGGCATCGGGATAAGCGCAGCCTGAGGTGAAAAAAAATAAAGATAAAATAAAACCTGATGAAAATCGAGCAGAGATAGAAGAGGGAACAGAAAAGAAAAACGTAAGTGGGAGGAACGTGTAGCAAAGAGGGTGAAAAGATAAGATAGGAACGATAAGAAGTTGAAGTGTAGGGAAGGGCGTTTTCTTGCCGTACTGGGGTAGATATTCCCGCGGTATCAAGAGGGTAGGAAAGTGGTAGATAAAACGTGGAGGCGGAAGAGAGGCGGGAAAGTAAGCGAAAAAAAAGAAAAAAAAGTAGTGGAACGAGAAAGTGAGAGGAAGGAGGGATGATGGAAGAAGCAACTTCTTGTCTCGATGAATCTGGAGTCGAGGACAATGCCAGAGGATACCTGTTGAGCGATCATCCGTGCCCATCGACTCGGCCTCGTTTCGCCGATTTACTCACCACTCGATCGTTTTTTTTCGCCCCCCTCCCCCTCCCCCCGGCCCACTCTTTCGTAACCCATCTTGCCTTTAATGCCCTCGTTATTTATTCACGACGCGTTTCACGAAAGCGAGGTAGTTTCGATGCGGGACCGAAAGCGGCAGAAAGATGGGAGATTCGTCACTCGTTATATCGCGCTTTTCCATACGTGCATTATTGAACGGACAACTCTTTACTCGTAAAACATGATTTTCCAAGGTCCAAAGTAAAACAACCAAATAATTATTAACAATTAACATACATTATCATAATCAATAATTGCTAATAATAATTACTAATTATTAATTATATTAATTGATAATTAATTATCGTTAATGATAATTAATGTCATAATAAAAATATTAAAAAATGGATGGAAAGGGAATGGAAGAATAATTCCATACGCTATTCCATACATGCATTATTGAACGGACAACTCTTTACTCGTAAAACATGATATCCCAAGATCCAGAGTAAAACAACAATAAAATAATTATTAACAATTAATATACATTATCATAATCAATAATTGCTAATAATACTTATTAATTATTAATCATAATAATTCATAATTAATTATCGTTAATGATAATTATTTATTAGAAAATTAATGATAATTAATGTCATAATAGAAAATATTTAAAAAATGGATGGAAAGGGAATGGAAGAATAATGCGGCCTGTCTTTCCGTCATTGAGATCGATGCCGTGTATTCCGCGCACAGAGGCACGGACGCTCTCTCATCTGGCCTCTGCTCTTTCGCCGACCGTCAATTATATTGGCATCGATTGTCCGAGCAGCCCCGATCACCGCCGCGGCAGTCTTGTTCCCTCCAGCTCCCACGTCCGCAACGATTGAACTCAGCGCCCCGACACACTGCCATACATATATGCTCGCTGGAACGTGTAATCGCAAAGCCACCGCGCATTCGATCCGCAGTGCAGCGTGTGCACGACACGAGACACACGACCTCGTAAACCCTCCCTTGCCTCCCCGCGCCTCGTCGCTGGATGCACGAACGTGTCGGACGCTATTGATATGACCGTGACAATCATGCCTGAGCAATTACGACACTGCAATCAGTCTAATAACGTTGGTTGTACGGAAGTTTTTGTTCGATATAGCGATAGCACAAGCGCATTGCGATATCGAGGCCATTAAGTCGACGCGACACTCCCCCGTCCCACTCGGTCCGAGCTCGGTCGATAATTAAAACGGTAATTCACTTTCTTGACGCTGCAGACCGTCTGTGATTAAAAGAAAAATCTTCACGCATCAATTTGCTTTCGATCACACGGGGTAAAAAAAACGTTTGTACTTTTTACAACAACTTAATGTTCACATACGTCCGCGATTTTTCGTTTGGTAATTTTCGGAACGCACAACTCGATTCTCAAGTTTTACAAACAAAAGTATAAAGTAAAATTGTTAATGACACGGAAAATACAAAGACAGGTTTTTATATTCACACTCGAACAAACGAGTTTGTCACTTATTGAACAAAATTATTTTTACGAATCTTCGTATTCCGGTTTTACGAAATTATTTTTTTGTAACACATGCACGGAAAGTCTCGCTTTTCGTGTCTGCAAAGCGTAGCGAATGGGGCGCTTTCTAGCGGGGGTGCGAGAAAAATGCTGTAGATAATTTTGCGTGCACTTATCTCGGTGTAGATACTTTTTTTGATACTCGGTATAGATACTTTTTTTCACACTTATCTCTACTTTCGCGCACACTTATTTTTGGCACTGTAGTTCCTTTCCCGCACGCTTTCGCCAAGCTTTACAGGCACGAAAAGTGGGACTTTTCGTGCATTTGTTACAAAATAGTACTTTGCGATACTAGTACGGAAAAGCGGTCTTTCGACGAAGGTTTTGTAGTTGACTGCACGAGCCGGATCGAGAGCTACAACGGCACGAGGCGGAGCCGAGTGACGTTGGTAGCTCGAGAGGAGGCGAGCGCTGCTTACTTCCCAACCGTCGGCGGGAGACAGCTTTTTGTACAAGTATCGCATACTACTTTTTATTTCACTCGGTGCGCAAAGTGCAGTTTTACGCACGCTTCGCGTGCGTTAAACTCCTCTTTCGCACCTTGTGAAATAAAATTTCGTACGATACTCGTGCGATAAACGTTTTCTTAACTCGTGTGATTGCAACACTCGCCTTCGACTCGAGCTGCAAACTCACACGCGTCAGAAAATTTTTTATCGCACTAGTATCGTAATGTACTATTGTGACAAGTGCGCGACAATTCCCGCTTTTCGTGCCTGTAAAGTGCGTTCAGAAAAATAACTAGGGTAAAAGTGGGGAACATGGCCCGGTCCATATATAATTGATTTACGTGTTAATCGAGGTGGGCCATATTCACCACTTTTAACCTACCGTGCCAGATAAATGTGCGCAAAAAGTAGCTAGAGTGTGAAAAATGTGTGCGAAAAGGAACTAGCATGTGAAAAAAGTGTGCGAAAAGGAAGTAGCATGTGAAAAAAGTGTGCGGGAAACAAACTAGCGCGTAAACTGAGTATCTGCAGCATTTTTCGCGCATCCTCTGCTAGAAAGAGCCACTTTCGACACACTTTCCAGGCACGAAAAGCGGGACTTTTCATGCACGTGTTACAAAAAATATTATGCGATACACATACGAAAAAGGGGTCTTCCGACAGCGGTTGGGTAATAAGCAGCACTCGCCTCCTCTCGAGCTACAAACGTCACTCGGCTTCATTCCGTCGCAGCTCCCGATCCGTCTCGTGCGGCCAACCTTCTTCGAAAAGACCGTTTTTTTCGCACTAGTATCACAAAGTATTATTTACTGCGTAGGTGGACGGAAGGTGACAAAAAGTCACTTATATTTTTTGTTACCGACCATGGTAATTCACATGCTCTATAGCTTCAGCGACAGATTTTTCTTTTTGCTTTGCAATTCAATGCCTTTATCGGAATCGGATTGGATATCCGGGTGCAGATCTACGCCGTGATTCGCCGGAGGCTGATATTTCCTGATTAAGCGTAACGTAAGCCCCGAGCGGAAGCTGTATATGTCAGCGCACTATTGTGGCCTACATCGAGACTATTATTGACACAAGACGCCCGTGACAATCGAACCTCGGTATAATTACGCCTCCGAGGAGGCTTCGACGTGGGCTTACTCCATCAGCTGTGTGCGGGATCTCTACGCATACCGTCTATCCAGCTACGCGACATCGCAATTGGAAACCGTTCTTGCTCGCGGTGAAACAGAGCCGTCGGTTTCCGAACGTGAATACAGTAGGAGATCACGATCTCCACGAGCTCGAGGGATAAAGATCTTTGCGCAGCGACGAAACTGTCGATCGATTAACTCCCAGATTCTGTCTGCTTGATTGGATTCTCGTCGTACAGTCTCTGTGTTCGTGCCACGAATCGGCAAAAATATCACAGATGGATATCAGCCTCGTGATATGGCCAATTGGTAAATTATTATTTCTTTGTTAATATCGTTGTTGATAAAATACTGATATCGTTAAATATAAAGACAAATATATATATATCATATATATTTTTAAATATTTGTTCCATTTTTCCACCGTATACCCTACTGGGTTTTTACGGAACCCCATCCCGATTCCCCCCTAGCACTCCCTACGCGCACTCAGCTAAACTACCTAACTTCCATAACGTCCGTAGCCGATTTAGCTACACTGTACCGCATTTGCCGGAGACACGGGGAAACTACGGAAAACTCATGCCGGTACAGACGGCCAAATTCTACTGACCCTCCGGTATTTTTGGACTTTGAGTAAAGTGCAGAAACACCAAAGTTTCAGAAGAAAGCGCCTCCCGCTCAACGGTCGATGCGCCAGCTAGCGCACGGTTAAGCGGTTACCCATCCAAGTACTGACCGCGAACGATCTTGCTTGACTTGGGAGACCACCGGAGCTGTGCGCCAACCGCGCATCCACCGCTGTCAGTCTAAAGACAAATATATTTTCGCGGATATGAAAAGTATATGCTTTATATACATTATTTTTTGTCCGAAAAAATGTAATATTTTCTATGTATTAAAAATATTTTGTTACGAACGTACAAATAAACAAGGCACATATTTGGTTTTCGAGCGGATATTATTGATGACGATCATAGCTAAATATCGCGAAGACGAACTGTCAGACGGCTTCTCTCTCGGAAAGTCGCGTTAAGACTCTCGTCATCTCTACAATCGATAATCCTCAACGTTTGTCATTTGTCATACCGAGCTATTCCAGTCATCAATGTAATTTTGTGGCTCGCAGTCAATCCTCATCTCTATATTCGTTATAAAAATGTCAATATATTTTCAATATATTTTCAATATATTTTCAATATATTTTCAATATAATATTTTCAATATATTTTCAATATATTTTCAATATATTTTCAATATATTTTCAATATATTTTCAATATATTTTCAATATATTTTCAATATATTTTCAATGTATTTTCAATATATTTTCGATATATTTTCAATATATTTTCAACATATTTCCAATATTTTTTTTTCCGTGCAGGAGCACTCGATACGTTGACCTAGCTGAGTGGAGTGAGGGTGTGCGGAGAAACGTCCCGAAATCAGCTCGTATAATACACGACGATGAATGTCATAATACGGACAGAGTTAGTCTGGCATTGTGTCATTGTAACGTGTCGCGAGGAGGCGAGAAACGAGAAATCAGGGCGAGTTGGTCGGTGTAGGAGGAGGAGGAGGCGGAGGAGGAGTGGGGGGGGGGTCGAGAAGTGAGGCAAGTGAAACAGCAAATATAGCAATGCCGTGGCAAGTGGCAATCCGAGCGCATAGAGATGTCAGCCAACGGGAAAGGGGAACACACACCGGGAGAGTTCGCTAATGCGTTCGCGCTCAAATTATCGTCGAGTTATAACGCCTCGCTGGCAGAATTAACGTCGCGGCCTATGGTTTATTTGTCCGTGTGTGCGGGTGTGTATGTTTCGGCGGAGTTTCATCGTTAATCGAGCTGCATAAGCCAGCTCGAATCCGCGACGCACCGATGCGCTGATAGAACATTTCGCATCGCATAGTCTTCACTATAAAACTTCAAACTGGCCACCTACATTTCTATAATTAATAATACAATTAAAATTCAAACTGGCCACCTACATATCTCTAATTAATATTAATTATATCTCACGCGATGCGACGCCGTGATTTTATCGAGGATTTGAACGAGTTTTCACGGCAAATTCGTGAAATAAAAAAAAAGAAAAATAAATTAATCATGGAATGAGCGAGGATTTGTCATTTCGACGATTGAGCCGCGATTAAAAATAAACGCATATAGGATGATTAAAAAAAAATGAAACGTATGTCCAATCCTCGCCACTTTCTCAATTAATATTAATCAGAAAAGTAGAGAGGATTAACAATTTCGATAATAGCGCTGCGATTTATAATACATGTGTCCAGGATTAAAAAAGTTAAAAAAAAAAAAAAAAAAAAAATGCGAGAAAAGCGAATGCAAGCTGGTCGGTGGGTATCACACGCGCGGTTGAACGATAGTCAACAAACTGGCGTCGGCGGCAAGTGGGGTGGTTAACTGGCGCTCGTAAATTAAGAGGAATACGGTGGTGCTTTACCGAGGTTTGCCGGTAGTGGTGCTCGGACGAATAACAGTGGTAGGGTATTAGGCCGCGAGAGAGAAACGGTTTAGCCGTGACTCTCCCTCTCGGCCGGGAGAGGAGTATCGGTGCATGCAGCGAGAGAGATATAGGAAGAGCACGCGCTCGGAGCCGAGAGTTCGCATACCTTGGCCCGGGCAGATCGGAAATTTATCGTTGCGTGTACGCGGGGTCCTCGGGCCCGGGGCACAACGCTCGACCGCTTCCTATTAATAGCACTGACCGATTCGAGAATGAATCGGGAATACGTCGATAACCGCGGCGACCACTTGCACACGGGGCTTCTCGCACACAGCCGCGGGCTCTGCAGTGTCTGCCGATTTAGCGGCAAAGAAGCACGACGAGCGTAAATAGTCTCACATCACCGAGGCATTCTAATTCTGATCTTGAATCGCGAACGCGACTGCCGGGGGACGAGCGGAAAATGCAGTCCGATCGACGCTCATCGGTTCGATGGAGAATGGCGGAGACTTCTGAGGATGACGATTAAATCGCCCGCTAATTACTTTTTTTTGCCCTGTTTTGCTTTCATTTGCCGCGGGTTCTTCGATTAATTGATTCGACATCGGCGCGGTGAATGACGATTTAATTGTCGTACGCGCCGTGTGCATGCTACATATGAATATTCAGCGATCCCTCGCATGTCCTCCTCCTATTAGCATCGATTAACATAATCAATCGACGAGCTCACCGAGGCGGATGGCACCTGTCTGCACCACGGGATTCCCGGACAATGGACGAGGAGCTATTTGTCTTTAAAAGCAAACCGGCCGGGCTTAGTCTTCGGTGAGACGGTGCGCCTTGCTTGCCGGCTTGTACAAAAAGACTTGAGGGACGAGCAGTTGATAAATAGAAAAATTACTCTGTTGAAAAAATATTTGGAAAGAATAGCGGCGATAAACGGGAAACCTATTACTAAAGGTAAAAAAGTAACTGCAAAAAGGATGGAATAATTAATTATATAACAATAATTGATATTGCTTTTTTACCATTAATTATATTAATTTATTGATCGTTGTCGGTACAGTCGGGAGAGGTCTCTGCACAGTTCTTCTATATTCATTCGGATGACCGGACGGATTCGGACGACGTCTCCCGACTGCAGCGAAAACGATTAATAAATGAATGTCATTAATTGTAAAAAAACAATATTAATTATTGTTATATAATTCATTATTTAATCCGTTTTGCGGTTACTTTTTTACCTTTATTAATTGGTTTCCTGTATATCGTCCGTATTTTTTGTAAATGTATTTTTTTAATAAGGGGTCATTTTTTAAAGAAATTTTGTATTACAACTTCTTTTTTGCTGTCGGAAATTGATTAAATTTTATGCCATTTGAAATCTACTGTATAGATTATTTTTTTTGGCATTTAAGAGATTCAACATTTAGAAAGTTGTATTGGATGGGAATAATGCTTAGAAAAGTGCATCGGAGAGATACAACATTAAAAAAAAAAGTTGTATCGGTGAGAAACGACAGATAGACAGTCTTTTCGAAGAAACACAACATTAGAAAATTATATCCCTAATAAATATGACTTTGCGAATATGAGATTACACTACAGCGATCGAATTAGAACTATAAGAACTATTATCCTACACTTCGAACGATTTCAACGCACTACATAGTATAGCACACAGCCTACATAATTTTTGGTGCGGACAAAAAATAATCGCAAAGGCAATAGGAAACAAAGGTAGAACGCCTTTCAATATATCTGAATAGGCTTGCGGCTCGATTTTTTCGAAGTTAGTTATCTCTGCCACTTAACATTTATTTTCCTAATCGATCGCTACAAACGTACTCCCAAATCCACAAAACTAATGTGCAAAAAATGCTGTTAAGAGACATTGATCCGTTCCGACAAACACAGGAAATAACGAAATCAAAAAAATCGCGTGCCCTCAGTCAAACGCATAGCCCGGTCTTTTTGCCTAGCGGGCACTCGCGAGTTCAAAAAAATGTACCATTAAAAAAAAAGTTTCAAACTCGAAGGTATGGTTTCGGACCTCGAGTTCAGCTCATTTATCGATTCTCGCTCAGAGGGTTAAATGAGTATTATTTAAATTGGTAGTTTTCTATTATATCTTCTGGGCGAGCTCACGCAAGTAATGGACGGCCGTGAACCTTAATTAGCCCGGGATCAATCGAGGCCGCGTGCGAGCGCGCTCTATTCTCTCCTCCCGGCAATGCGATGAATCTCTGCAAACCCATTCCGCGTTACTACTGCAGATTTATCTTTTTTTTTTATTCCTCGTTCAAATGCGAGCACACAGTCGACGGGACGACTCGTCAAACATGTGCGGCATGCGAGACTCTATCTCCGTTTCTCGGCCTCCCAGGCTCCGCCCGCGGTGGTTTATCTTTGTCGAATTCTCGGTCTTACCGAGCAGCGTCTCGACGATCGACGCCGAGGCACGTGGAACGAGGAACGGCGCACGCTCGCGAATTCCTCGAGACTGACGACAGTCCTCCCTGACGTTTCTATTTATTTCTTTCATTCACTCCACCGGCTCGACTCACCCGTCCTTCTTTTCAATGCTCTCCATTATTCTTTTTTTTAATCTCATTCTACTCGGATTTCTTCATAATGCATTATCGATCGATTCGAGCGACCAGCTGCACATCCGGAGGGGAACGACGATGAGAGGCAATTAATAACAATAAAACCGATCGAGGTTATCTTATACGTTCTTCCCCACCGTTTCACTTTATTCTCCGGGCGGGCCGGAGATTCCCGTGCACTTTCTCGAATAAATGTCCATCTCATTAACGTTCCTCCTCGCTTACCATTCTACATAGCCACTGCATATAACTTCTTCTTTTTTTTTCTTTTCCTTTTTTCGTCTCATTTAATATCCCGTACTCCGGGATCTTTCCTCCATCCGTCTTACTGCTATTCCTGCAATTTCTGCAATTCATTTCGCTACCGCACCGTCAGTTTCACCCTGCATATATACCGTCCGACCGGGGGGGTAAAAAGTCAACATCAGCTAAGCTTTACATTCGCAAATGAAGCTCCGCCGAGTTTGCTTCGGCCGACCAGCCATTTTTTTCCTCTTTATGAGTATCAAACAGTGGGAAATATATTACGGAGTCGTCAGAGAAGTTTTCAGCGATCCCTGTGGCGTTGATATTGGAGATTCGTCCGTTACGAGGCGGTGCGTTGCACTTGACGGTTAATAATCCCCCGTGCAATAATACGATCAGCACGGTTCATTGAGTTCTTCATCTGGTCCCTTGGCATTTGTGCCATGACCGGGAGAGTGGCTCATCGGGGGCTCCAATTTTGAAACATCGATAATAGCTGCGTGCGATCGGTTCTCCATCGTGCGGATACACTATCCGGTACGTTAACCGGGGCACCGAGATCCTGTGTGATCGGACCACCGATGCATGTACCGAGCGAAATGAGGTTCCATCGGGTAACGTCACATAACACGTCTGTCAATTTCACCGAGTCCGCGGACTCTCTTAATGTAATGCTGCGAATGACGGCCACCCAAGGGAAAACTTTAATTGCAGGGCTGTAGAGAAAAGTTTCGATTTTTTTTAATCCTGAATAGATAAAAAATCTGAGTACATGAAAATCCTACATAGATAAAAGTCCTGAATAAATAAAAGTGCCGAATAGATGAAAATCCTAAATAGATGAAAATCCTAAATGAAACATAGTCCTAAATGAAACAAAATCCTGAATAGATCAAAATCCTGAATAGATAAAAGTTCTAACGGACAAAAATCCTGAAAAGATACAAATTTCATGATTTACGTCTAACAATTATTACCTGAGAAAAAAAGTTGATTTGAACGGCGTTACCCTCTGCACTCGTGTAATGCCAGACACAGTTTTTAAAAATTATTATATTCAGCAATAACAAAAAATGATCTACGCAACAGATGGAAGGAGTTAATTGAAAAATTGCTTCGGAAATCAATAATTATAGATATAATTATTATGGACTCAAGGAAAAATTTAAACACACATGTCGAACAACATGACGTCACGCCGCGAAGGACTATATCGCACAGTACGGTCGTCCAGGCGGCAAAGCTACCGGGTCAGCAGGCGAGGATTTTCCTCTTACGCGAGTCCTCGTCTCCTGTGGTCGTTTTGCCCACCGCCCAATTAAAATTAATGCAATTAGTCGACCGCGTGCTTCCGCGTTCCGCACACCGGGCTCTGCATCCTGGTACCGGCAAGCCCCGGGGCTCCGGTAAACGTTATAGCGAAGGAACTCTTGTCGCAATGCTGATGATTAATTACCGACGTATCGCTACGTATTCCCTAAAACTCCCCTTTCGTCGGCCAATTATCGTAGAACGGCCGACAACTGCCGACAACTTTTTCTATCAAAAACGTGTGTACGACAGAAACTCCATGGCAAACGATAATATGCTGGTTCCGCGCTGCAACGCCGGTGAAGCAGAGAGCCCACTCTGCGGTTCAGACCGCCCGAAGCTTTCTCGGCTCGCATTCACCGCCGCGCTTTTTCACGAAAAGTACTTTGGAGTCCTTGCCCCCCCCCCCCCCCCACAGTGCGCCAAGGTATATCTTATTGCACACCCGTGGGTATAAGGTTTAAAGCGACCGTCGCGAATACTCGTCTTCATTTGAAGCGAAAAGTTCACGTTCGGTCGGTAACTCTTGTTCTTCCGCAGGTTATCTTCAACACCTCTTTCCTCTCACCTTTTCACCTCTGAACCTGGCTTCTTTTGGTTCTTCTTTCTCTCGTCCCGTATTCTCCAAATCTCACTTGTACCAGAGCTACGTCTATATTAGAACTTCCAGAGAGGCGACCTGTTTTCTTGTTGTTCCCTTAACAAAAATGAATACCCAATTTATGCAGGTTCCATCGGTGTACGCCTTGCCGAAGGAAAAAGAATTTTGAATGTGGAACGACAAAGAGGATTATGGAGATGCTGGCGTAAAAAGTATCGTTTAACGAGATGGAACGACAGAGCGGGGTTGCCTCTCGGGCGTACGGCGTCGCCTATAAGATTATAGAGCGCTTGTTAAGTTAAGTTTTAGTCGTCTTTTGGACGAACGAGGGCCTCGACGGGTAAGATGTATACAAGTCGGGCTTTTACAAGGGCTTCTACGCGTGTAGTTTCCGTCGAATTTCACGAGCGTTCCCGGAGGCAAAGGGTGGCTTCCCATTTGTTTCGAAACTACCGGCATCCTCTCCTCGTAAAGTCAATACGTAATGGTTGAAGTCGTTCGACTAACGTCATCATGTGTCCCCGGAAACACGATGCTTCCGCCGGGAAAGTCCCACTCCCATCGAGGCCAAAATTTGCCCTTTATTCCCTGGAATCATCGCCAAACAACAGCGCGAAACACTTCAAGCTGCGTGTGTTAACAGCCTACTTTACGAGCCGTTGCGTCCCCACCGAGATATCGCGTTAAAGCTCTGCAGAACTCGAACACGAAACGCTGCCACTTTGATGCAAAGGTATTTTCGAACGGGGAACTATGCGAGCGATTCGAGGTGAACTATTAATCTCGGAATGCTGAACTGTTGAATGATGATTGTGATAACTTGACAAAATATTCAAGACCCTTGGAATTAAAAAGAAAAACTATTGGATGAAGACTGACATAACTTGAGTTCAGCCCGAAATGTTCAGGATCCTGGGAATTTCAAAGGATTACAGTTTTTGTTACCGACTGAGTCGGATGATCTGCCGGAGTTACGATTGACCAGACCCTGCGTCTTCATTTGAAGCGAAAAGTTCACGTTCGGTCGGTAACTCTTGTTCTTCCGCAGGTTATCTTCAACACCTCGCCTTAATCTCACCTTAATCTCGCAATGCTGAACTGTTGAATGAAGATTGCGATAACTTGGCTTCAGGCCAAAATGTTCAAGACCCTTGGAATTAAAAAGGAATACTGTTCGATGAAGACTACCGTAACTTGAGATCAATCCAAAATGTTCAAGACTCTTGCAATTAGAAAGGACAATGGATTACAGTTTTTGTTACCGACCGAATCGGATGCTGTGCCAAAGTTTCGATTGACCAATTCCTGGGTCGCATTGTCGTCCTCCCAATTAGTTAATCTTGCAATGCTGAACTGTTGAATGAAGATTGCTATAACTTGAGTTCGGCCCAAAATGTTCAAGACCCTTGCAATTAAAAAGGAAAATGGATTACAGTTTTTGTTATCGACCGACTCGGATGATTTGCCGGAGTTTTGAATGCCCACTTCCTGCGTTGCTTCGTCGTCCTCCCAATTAGTTAATCTCGCAATGCTGAACTATTAAATGAAGATTGCCATAACTTGAGTTCAGCCCAAAATATTCAAGATCCTTCGAATTAAAAAGGACAATGGATTACAGTTTTTGTTACTGACCGAGTCGGATGCTCTGCCAGAGTTTCGATTGACCAATTCCTGGGTCGCATTGTC
>JAPYZC010006767.1:0-10885 GCA_030522665.1 Ichneumoninae sp. A BG-2022a | reverse complement strand
TTTTTAATTTAAGATGGAATACAATATAAAATTATCGGTATCCCAGACGGGCGGGCAATACCCGATAAATTATAGCAAATCGATGTGTCTCGTCCCGATGGGAGGGACGAGCCCATTGATATCCCGTACACGGATACATGGAAACGGTGGAATAATATATATCGGGTATATATACGGGCGAGAATATTAACGAGATAAATCCTCGATTCTCATTGTCTCACCCGTATGGAAATAACCGGGCGTTCCCAGGCAGAAGCTTTCGCCCGGAATCCTTCCGTTTTCCACTCATTGATATGGAAGTTTAATAGATTATGAGTGTCTCGTCTCGAGGAGCGAGATAAGACGGAAAATTAGCGAGTGGGACGGGAGTTTTTCACTCATCGACCTATAAACTCTACTTTCCAATTTATAATTAATTTCGGAATTTTTTTTTTATACAAACTTAATTCGTACTGACGGATTTTTCTTATTCACCGTTTCTTCCCAATCTTTCAATCTATAATTAATTTCATAATAAAAGGAAAAACTGAATTCATGCTCGACCGAATTTTCTTATTCACCGTTTCCTTCCGCCATTCATCCGGAGCACACGTTTTGCTCCCCGTGCACACATACCTGTGCGACCTCCGGTTTGCACACGCATTCCCGGAAGAGTCCGAAGCGCACGCGGTCCCCAGAGACGGTTTTACAATGTTACCTGTGCGTCAACCTGACGAAATAGAAATATCTTTGTAAGCACCTTACGACTCCGCAAGTGAGGGTTTACTTGTGTGCTCCTGGGTCTCCCGGCTCTTCGGAGAGTCTCTTCTCAAAATGGATTAAAAGCTATGAACCATTGAGGGCCATTGCCGGGGGAGACAAACGTGCGACGAAGCTACGTTCGCGACCCATGCCGAACAGCTCGATGCTCATCGAGTAAACGTCCCAGTGACCGAACTCGTCCCAGTGGCCGCACAAAGCGTGCGTGCAAGATAGACGCAAATACGATTTTTTATGCATGTACGGGAACTGGGACTTCGCCCTTAGGTGTGCGGCCACTGGTACTTTTACCTTAGCAACAGCAGCAGCAGGAACCCTCGATACCGTGCAATTTTGCCTCACATGGCTATGCAGCAAACACGTGTACACATGTATACATTTTGCCAACATGTATACATGTTGGCAAAATGCTATCTGGGTAGATAGCATTTTGCTAACAACGCGCCAGCAAATAAGCAGCATATGTACGCACGCGATGGCAAAATTGCGGCTTGTGCGTCCGCATTTGTCTATGTTTATGCCAGCATTCAATGCCGAACATTTTTAGGAGCATATTGTCGGCAAGTTGTTACGAGGCTTGCTGGTGCTTTGCGTTTCACTACGAAGATTAATGTGCTTCACTTATGGTTATTTTGGGTGAAATTTAAAAAAATCGATTTCTTATAAAACTTAAGTGCCTTTATCGATTCTCAAAAGAATTCAATTACAAGGATCGTTAGTGCTAGTCCATTTGTGTATCATATTTGATACGATACACAAATGGTCCTTCCGGAATTTTGATCTCTTTCACGTCTGTTTAGAATAAAATAGCAGCTTATAGCAACCGTTGTTGGATTTTTTCTACCAATACACTGAGAAAAAAATTGGTTGTTTTAACCAAAAGTCGCGGTGACATACGTTCAAAGCTGTTATTTATTTGGGACAAAAAAACATTGTTTTGTTAAACGATTATTTGCTTCAATTTATTCAAAATTTGTCGATTAAAACGAACATTTTTGTTCTACCAACAAAATACTCCTTTGAACGTATGTCACCGCGCATTTACTGAATCTAACCATTTTTTTTCTCATTGTATGCTGCAATCTCGTGCTAAAAACTATTGTTGCAATATTGCTGGCACGCAAACAGCAAAGCTTGCTGGCAAGCAATTGCTCTTCTTTGCCTCTGTTACGATTAGGCTATTTGGGCTACTTGTAGGGGAAACCGGGGCAAAACGGGGTCCTGGGGCAAAAAGGGGGCATGAAATGTCATAGCGACTCGAGGCAAAACAGGCTAATAATGAAGTTAACAAAAGTTGCCGCAAGTCAAATCGAAGGGTACCCCGTTTTGCCCCAGATGGTTTTATTAAATATCCTTTTCCTTTCAAAACCGGTGCCAAAACAATTTTGGTGTGAAAAACAATGGATCTATGTTTCATGGATGTAACAATGGATCTTTGCTTTTGGTATCATTGTAGCAGGTTTTATTGTCCTCGTTTTGCCCCGGTCTACCCTACACTGGCTGCAGCCAAGAGGAATTCTGATCCACGTACCCTAATACCAGAGTTACGCCCTTTTGGTTCTCACCCGTCGATATATCGTTTCTCAGTACGTTTCAGGATCATCGTTAATGATTTCAGAACAATGAACGAAGGGCGCTAGTCCGCGGTACCGAGGATTCCTCCTCGATTTGCCGGAGTTGAGAAAAAGAAGAGTAAGAAGAACCGGAGGAAGACGCCGCCCCGATGAGGAGGACGCGGGTGTGCCATGCGCGATTCTCGGGGGCCTTCAGAGAAACCAAGTCGAACCGGCAAGAAACATTGTCTTAGCCGGGTCTCATTCCCGGAATCGTTGCACTTCTCGGCTCTACTGGGTGCACTTCTCTCACCGGCAGAGGAACGATGGCTCTGGAGGAGGACACAGCGGGTTCGGAGCTCGCCGACTCCTTTTCCTGAAACCCTCTCCTCCACCTTCCTCACTCTCGTCACTTAATGTCTCATAATTATTACCCCTCTGTACCTATTTTGCTCCGCTCTCCCCGCCGTCCTCCGAAGATAATGCACATCGGCCGCTGAGAAGCGCAAGGGCGCAACCTCCACGGTTCAGGACGACGGTCGGGGCCCTTTCGATTCTTCGCAGCCGATGTAACTTTCATTACGATTCTCGTGAGAGCTTCGTCTCTATCTTCCCGGGGCATGCATGTACGATAAAATCTGGTGCTGGTTCTCGGCCGCACGCGGTCCAAGCGGTACTCGACGGGAGTAGGGGAGAGCGGGGCAAAATGGCACAGCGGGGTAAGACGGGATAATGAGACAAAACGGAATTTTCCAATAACTTTTGGATGGTGGCGATGGTGGTATGTGGGGCAAAATGGGTTTGAAAATCCGAATTTATAGTTAGGGCAAAATGGGACATCATAATATTATTGGAAAATTGAGTTTTGCCTTCGCTGTCCCGTTTTACCCCGCTGTGCCATTTTGCCCCGGTCTCCCCTGCACCTGCAACTCGTGCGTTCGAGAAGGTGCGTCGAGGAGTCGCAGTCGCGGGTACGGCGAGCACAAGCGAGGGACAGGGACAAACGGAGTGTACAAGGTGGACGCGAGAACAGGGATAAACACATAATACGCTCGAGGGAACCGAGAGAAAAGAGTGCGAGGGGGTTTACGTGTTCCCCGAAGAACGAACCGATCGGGGAACGGCGAGGGAGGAGGGGAGGCAAGGCCAAACCGCGGAGAACCGAGCTGCCGAGCGAGCAACGCTGCGCTATGGTGCGGATTGGTGAATCGTGGAAAAACGACTGCTCCGCTTTAGTATATTTTTCTGTCCTGTCCTTATTCCACCTCTTCTTCTCGGTCCCGTTTCTCTTCACTTCATTCTTCACGCTCCGTCCTTATCCCTTTATCGGTTTCCTGCGAGAACCGCTCGCAACCTCGTTTTTGCTCCCGACACTCGTTCGGTTTTCTCATCCACAACCCCCTTTTTTCTTTTTTTTTATTCTTCCAGGCCTATGTGTACAGACTCGAGGGCGCAGCTTCTCTGGCGGTGTAAAAATTCGCGAAGCACAATTGTTCATTATCGTAATTGGCGAAGGAGAGCCCCGGACTCCAATCTCCATTTTCGGTTCTGCGGAAAGCGCCGAATGGAGGAACTGCAGGGGAGGGTGGACGAATTATGGACATCTGAGGGAGAATCTTGGTTATGTCAGCTGTTGAGTGAATTTTTCAATCAGACATTTTTAATAGACACATTTTGGTAACAGATAAAACTAGCATTTTACGGGATAAATAATTGTAGCCACTTCTCAGATGAGAGTAGAATCTGATAGCGTGCGTTCTTGAATGCGCATCTGCTCAGCTATGCGTTCTTTTATTTTTTACTGCATTAACAAACAACCATTCGGGTAATATCTGCGATAGCGAAAATTACCGCATTTTGTAGCAAAAAGTGTCAAGTTTAATACGAATATTCGCCAGGATGTCGTTGTAGTTTCCGTATACACTGAAAAAAAATATCAATGACTCAAGTAAAATTTACTTGTGGGCTACCGAAAAGATATGTTATTATTATAACTGTACTGTCAATTGTTAAAATATAATATGTCACCTTGGTAGTCTTGCCGTCATTGTTTCAATATCATATGGAATTGTAAGCATTGAAAGTAGAATTGAATTAACAGATTTTTTCTTAGGCAGCCCGCAAGCGAATTTTTTTTAGTGAGTTCACTGGTAGTGGAGTTTATTAATTGCCAACAATACATCCGATTCTTTCTGCGGGATTATTTTTTTCCGATTTGATAATAAAAGAGTGCTTATCAGAGCACATTTGTCTCAAAACTAAATCCTCAGAGCAGACTGGAATATAAGGATACATCTCGAATATTTCTGGATTTAGCCGAAAAGAGCAGAACTGCATTTAAGAACACACCCATAGAAATTACCATAAATCTAGTACAAATCTACTAAACTTTCAGGTATATGGGAACTACAGCGACATCCTGGCAAACATTCGTATGAAACTTAACACATTCTAGAATTTGAAGTTTTGTGATAGAAAAAAAAGTAGAATATACATTCTTACTAGAAAATGGAGCGATCGCTAGCGCTGTTGTCGCAAACCGTTTGTAAGTTACACCGGCATATGTTAAATAGTTTATATGTGTACATACATAAAAAATGTTATCAACGAAACTCTCAGTTTTTATCCACGGATTTCTCAATGTATTAATTGAATTTCGTTTTATCCATGTGCACCTTTAACAGCTAAATTTGTACAAGCAGCCAGAAACGCAAAATTTTGCTAACTCGTCTTCTGGAAAAAATGACCACATTGGGTAAAAATTGCTATGGCCCCCGTGAAAATTTCACGTATCGCTAGTTCACGTATCGCTGGTGTACCATGTTGCCTGGTTGAAATATAGAATATGACTTGGTAGTTTTTCCGAGATCCTTCTCTCAGTGCATGCGACAAACATAAAACTTATAATTCGAGCTGAAAACGTTTCTGCATCAGCTAATGTGATAAAAATAAATTCAATCGTTTTGTTTTAACTAATAATTAAAATCAGTCTAGCAGGTATTCGCCCGCTGTGGCCCAAGCGCAATGTTTCCACATTTCCCAGTAGGCAAGGCATAAATAAATGGACCCTGGAGCGAGGAACAAATATAATTGCGTTATATAAAACGAAAAATATGGTAATTCTGAAAGGTGCGCGGCAATGGTCAAGCGTGCAAGGGATGCACTTTACGGTCCCGAGGAAGCGTGTGTCCCTCACACTCTCGCATCTGTTTAGCCGGAGAAAGAAGGGAAGAGGGAAACTCGGGGACATGTGGCGGCGAGAGCGAGGCTTCGAACTACCCTCGAGGGAGGATTATAAAATTAGTGGCTCTAATGTACGAAACATCGTAACGGTGAACAGGGGGAGGCTTCGAGCGAGGGAACAATGGAGGCAAACGCACGGAGAGGTAAACGAGAGACACAGGTAAAGAGCCGAAGGAAATCGCCTAGCGCTTGTAAGTAAAATCCTCGAGACAAGCCGAGTGGTGGAGGGAATAAACGCGCGCGTGTTCGGCCAAGTGCGTATTACCGAGAGGCGAAAGGTCGAGTGAGCTCTCACCGCGGGGGGTCGGCGAGACTGTGTTCCCCTCTAGAGTGTACACACGCGCGAGGACACCTGTGTCCCGCAACGCGTTGTTTAAATGAAATTAAATAAATAAATACATAAAATAGACAGTGAATTACCATCGATGCATTGAATGTTATGCAAAGTTTGTTTCAGTTATTTCATGGCAACAATAATTTGCAAAAAGATTTTTAAAAAACATCATGGACTTTAGTACGCGAAAAACGTTTTCTGAGCTCGTGTGATTGCAACACTCGTCAGAAAAAGTTTTTCGCACTAGTATCGTAATGTACTATTATTTCATTCGGTGCGTAAAACTCCTCTTTCGCACCTTGTGAAATAAAATTTCATACGATACTCGTGCGAAAAACGTTTTCTTAACTCGTGTGATTGCACCACTCGCCTTCGGCTCGTGCAGCAAACTCACACTCGTCGGAAAAACTTTTTTCGCACAAGTATCGTAATGTACTATTATTTCACTCGGTGGGAAAATGCCGATTTTCCGGACGCTTCTCGTGCGTAAAAACCCCATTTTCACACCTCGAGAAATGCAATTTTGTACTATACTGCACATGCATACAAACGCAATATGGGATATTTTCTCGCACTAGCGCGAGAAAGTGTATTGCTGTGCACCCTTCCAAATAACGAAAAGCGTAATTTTCGTACATTTGTTAAAAGAAATTATGTGAACAGCATGGACGTAGAAAAAGGAGTTCGGACTGGTGTGAATGCCAGCATTTTCGTACTAGTATCGTAATGTACTATTATTTCACTAGGTGGAAAAATGGCGATTTTCCGGACGCTTCTCGTGCGTAAAAACCCCATTTTCACACCTCGAGAAACAAAATTTTGTACGATACTGCACACGCATACAAACGAAATATGTTATATTTTCTAGCACTAGTGTGAGAAAGTGTCTTGATGCGCACCCTTCCAAACAACGAAAAGCGTAATTTTCGTAAATTTGTTAAGAGGAATTATGTGAATAGCATAGACGTAGAAAAAGGAGTCCTGACTGGTGCGAATGCCAGCATTATCCCACTCGTCAAGAACTCCCTTTCTACACCCTTGCCATACAACTGCCTATTTTTCATTCATTCCACTTTCATGCTCCTCACGAACAACTTTCGTCATATACCGACGACGGCGATAAGAAATATTAATTCGGAACACAGTCATCGCGCACGGTTGAAAATAATATTTAATTACCTCCGCCCCTCTCGCCTCCGTCGAATGATTCATCGCGTAAGGCGCACAATTGACAAAAGCATTTACAGCCTCTACGACAGTCACCACGTATTATTGCAACAGCCGTACGGAATGAATTCGAGCGTGTGTATTATGGCGTTACCTACGTCTCTAAAATCCAAGCTGTCCAACGGAAAGCCACCCCAAGGGTAGCTCTCCGAGAATACCTTGAGCCATATACCTGTCTCCTTTACAGCCTTCGAGCACAAGTGGTCTCGCGTCGGCTGCCCTCCTCCACCCCTCGGTTATTTTCCAGTCTAATCCACGACACGAAAACTCTGCCCCGGTGAATTTTTCAAAAACACGAATCACGGCGAGTCGTTCGCCGTGCCGCTGACCGGACGCGCTCTTGGAACCCTGAAAACACAGTGGATTCATAAAATATTAATCGGACGTTTCGCATCTCGCGCTCGCGGAGAGGTTTGCCCATCCAAGGATAATGCCGGGGAAGGCGATGCGCCGCGCAAAAACGCTCGGTCCTATAGGGCTGCATCAGTCAAGCTGCCGAGGCGACAGTTATCTCGCTGCTATCGCGAATATTCTCCCCCCCCCCCCCCCCCCCCATTCGCCCCTTCGGTCTATATACTATATTCATAATGCGGAGCGGAGGATGAGAGTGGCTCGTGCTCTTCTCTCGTATCCTCCGGTCGCAGCACACGACCAGAAGGAGTATCGTCACGGCAAAGCGTTTTCTTGTCGTGTGCGGATGGTGTCTTAGACATGCAAGGTACACAAGGAGCGCGCGCGCCTCGCGGACTTTAACCGAAGGGAGAAAGAGAACGAGGGAAAGATCGTCGTCCGCGTCCCGGCGATCTCGCTCTTTTCACTCGTCTCTTCTCGCGCTCACTTTTCCACCGTCTCACGCTAATCTCTCGCAGATCTCCCACGGAATCTCATTAGAAATTCATAACCGTCGCCCAACGCTCTCTCGCCCAACCACCCCCGGAGAGAGCGTTACGCCGGCGGAGCCGCGACGACGTTCCTCGTGCGGTGGATGGGAGAACCGGTAAAGAGCGACCGAGAGAGGAGGACACGGAAGGGAAAAAAAATGACGAAAAAAAACGGGGACCAAAGTAGAGGAAGAAGGGAACCAGGAGCAGCAGCAGCGAGAACCAGCGTGATACGAAAGAAATAAGCAGGCAAAGTACATTAAAAATTAATTACTTTGCTGATGGAAACTAGAAGTGCCTAGTGCTCCGCTCGGAGGGGGTTTGATACGAGGCTGGACTGGGTACCGGGGCCCCGAGGCCGTCCTCCGCGCCCTGAGAAGCACCGTCCCCACCGTCATCGGGGAGACCGAGCGAGAAAGTTCTCTCTACGTTTACGTATACATAGGGGGTTGATGGGGCAAAACGGGGTGGCTGGGAAATAACCGAAGCTATTGGTTAACTCTTTACGGATCATGAAAAAAAAAAATTAATTGCGAGGAAAATGGAGCACTTTTCAATCTCACCTGCACATTCTTTAATCCGCCCGATTTATACACTGCACGTCATTGCTGCCTGATTTTTCTGCACTGAGAGAAGGGTCTAGTAAAAATGACTATATAGCTTCAAAGATATTAAGATACCATAGCACCATTAGATTAGGATATTTAGATTACCATAGCACATAATAGTAGGGCGCTAGGGACACCACCTATGGCTGGAAGTACCGGATTTATAAGCAATGTTCTCAGATATTATGATAAAAATTCTTGGATAATCTGAGACTTTCTGCCATACGTAGCCCTGGCGTCCAACTACTATGTGCTATGGTAATTTTTCTTAGATGGTCGGTAATTTGTACTAGATCCTTCTCTCAGTGTGGATATCTTGTTCGATGTCGTAGCGGGATCGAAGATATCAAGCAAGACATCTCGCAAGACTGGATGTGTTACGTGATATCTTCAATTCCGTTAAGACAACGAGCAAGAGGCATCAATGACGGGCAGTCTACTCCATTGTTATCAGTATTATCTATATGTCGAGAGTCTCCATTTTTAGGCACGAGCGCAAGCGAAAAGAAGTGCCTTATACGCTCGTCATCGCAAAATCTGTTACTGTCTGAAAACTAAATAATACCAGTATAACTTTACGTTTTGACCATTTTGTAAGTGATTTCAATAGTTTTTAGCGGCGTGTGTATGTGTATGTGTTTATCCACTGTAACAAGTGAATGGCTCTACCGATTTAGCTCTAATTCCGTGTGCTTATTATATATTAGTCCCAGATGGTCCACTAAGATTTGCAGCTTAATCGGTTCAGCCGTTCTCAAACGGTAGGCATAAAAATGCTGAAGAAATATATATTTTATTAAAAATATTAACGAAATTTTATCCACAATATTGATTAAACGACTTGAACAAAATAACTCAAATTTTGTTTACAAGACGTATATGGATCCTAGACGATCTAGGAAGACTCACAACTGAACCGCTTCAACTATTTCAAAGTATCAGGCACAAAAATACTAAAGAAATGTTTGTTTTAAGTAATTATCCATTCTATCAACGAATCGACTTAAACGAAGGTTTTAATACACATTTTGTCGTATCCCATTTTGCCTCGGTAGGCCGCTTCCGGTACCTCATTCGATGCGCTCTCAGTTCTTCACGCACCCAAGACCGTCGAGTTATCGAGAAACCATCGTTTCATTTAACGCGCCAGCCAAGGAACATCCAGGCCCGGGGGACGAGTACACTCCCCAAGTTCCCAATGACCATCCCGGTGCAAACTCGAATTAAAATACCTCGTCGCAGCCGCTGATCACTTTACTTTTTAATCGAGCCCCCTCGGTACACTACACACCGTCGGTCGGTCTGTCAGGAGGGGGTCGCATCAGGGACTTAACCGCATCGCGAACGCCTCGCCGTCGTCGCGGTTTGCCCACGGACTTATTTTAATATTAGCTTATTACCCAAGCCCTCTTCGCTCACCCGGCCCGTCTACCTACCGCTACCAGCGGCACTGGCTCCTCGAGATAAATAGATAAATGGATTGCCGGACGAGATGCAGCCTCGATCGGATTTGCGGTATGACGTTCCCTGCCCTCCCGACGAGACTCTTGCTCTACCTATTTAGTTCGGACCATCCCCCTTTTTTTTCTTACTCCCTCATTTTATTTATTTTTTTATTCTCATCTCTCCTATAACCGACCCTCTACCCGCCCCCCTCCCCCCTCCTCGGCGATGATTTATCCTCGCGATTCATGGACTCTGTCTCCGTACATAATATATCCTCTCCGTTAACGTCAAAATTCTCGAGAGTCTATCTTTCTTCGTCCCTCCGGCCTCCACCCCCAACCCCCCCCCCCTCCTCCCGTGGGGGTATCCGCAGTCTGGTCCTCCACTTGCGCGAGCCAACGCAAGAACGGAAAATTGTTGAGAGTACGCGCGGACGCAGATGAACGAGAGGCAAAGCGAACCAGCCGGAGTCGCAGGCGAGCGAGAGAAGCGAACTGGTTAGGAAGAAGAAGAAGCGAGGAAAGGGGGGGGGGGCAGGCAACACAGCAGCAGGGTGGCAGGACCCGGGACTCTGGGAGTAATTAACTGCTTAACGAAGTAAACACGACGCCATCTTGGCTCCGGGGCTGGAGCAGCGCGGCGGCAACCGGATGGCTGGATGTTCGTGCCGCGAGCTACGTGGACGACGACGACGACGATTCGCAAGGTGCACCAACGGCGCGGTGTGCATGGGATGCAGCCGTCGGCAAAGCTCCGGCCGACCTGACTCGAGCGCGCGAACGAACCGTACCTTCTTCTCTCCTTCTCACTCCGCGGCAATAAAACAGTATTTTC
>JAPYZC010006766.1:0-13383 GCA_030522665.1 Ichneumoninae sp. A BG-2022a | reverse complement strand
CTTAATCCAATGCGGTGAGACGAGCTTGATGGAAGACGATACCTAATAGAGTGGTCAAGCTTCGAGGAGGCGCGGTTTAATGACGAGAAAAGGGTTACAGCGTTCCCACCTGCTGATGCTGGCTCTTTTTTTGAAAAAAAATGCACTTAAAATGCTTCCAAAATCGTTCAATAATTTTTAAAAATGTACTTAAAATGCTTCCAAAACCGTTCAATAGTTTTCAAAACAAAGAAAAATGTTTACAGTGTAAGTTAATCCCCCCCATCCCTCGGTGTTATATATATATAATTCAACGTTGAAATATTTTCTCGCGCCCAATCGAGCCCCGCTTAATCCAATGCGGTGAGACGAGCTTGATGGAAGACGATACCTAATAGAGTGGTCAAGCTTCGAGGAGGCGCGGTTTAATGACGAGAAAAGGGTTACACCGTTCCCACCTGCTGATGCTGTCTCTTTTTTTATTTTGAAAAAAAATGCACTTAAAATGCTTCAAAATCGTTCAATAATAAAAAAAAAATGTACTTAAAATGCTTCCAAAAACGTTCAATGACGAAAAAAAAAAAATTACAATGTAAGTTAATCCTCCCCCACCCCCCTCCTCTCGGTGTTATATATATATAATTCAACGTTGAAATATTTTCTCGTGCCCAATCGAGCCCCGTCCGTGGATACATCGTCTGCAGCGATTTGGAGGGGGAAAAAAAAAGTTTGGATAAAAATAAAATGAAATTTCTTAATCCAATGCGGTGAGACGAGCTTTATGGAAGACGATACCTAATAGAGTGGTCAAGCTTCGAGGAGGCGCGGTTTAATGACGAGAAAAGGGTTACAGCGTTCCCACCTGCTGATGCTGCCTTTTTTTTTAAGAATGGCCCGAGTAGTAGGCATTTAATCGTAACGAATCAGGGCCCGCGAAAGGGTTAGGGTTGCGAGGGCTGCGCCGGAACGGGGAGGGCGCGATCGACATCCGGTTCGCCTAAACCCACCGTTCGCCCTCCCTCTATCTCCTGGCCGACGAAACGCGAACGCCGCGCCCTGTAATCTGTCGGCTGAGGTTTGTTTTTGAAAGAGGCGTAAGCGTGGACTTTACGTCCGTGGATGGGAATGTTCTCGTACTCGCACGCTTTTGTCGTGAATTCTTTTGGACCCTTCGGGACACTCGGCGACCGATGACGCTTTATTTATTTTCTCTCGACAATCGTCCGAGCCTTTCGGAAGGAATCTCGAGAGATATCGGTTACCGCTTCGTCGATAGACGGGATACTTTTTTTTTATTTTGCAAAGGTTTGCCGAAATGGATTCTGTGCTATTATTAAATATATTTTAAAAGACATTTTTTTAAATATTAAAATATATATATGTATATATAATATTATATAATATTATATAATAAAATTAAATAATGTAATGTAATTTTATTTTAGATACGTAAATATTCAAAAATATTTTTATTGGACATTCAGAATTTGGGAATCGAATTAAATTAATCGAACCACTGTTTTTATTTCGATTAACTGTTTTTGAAAGAGGCGTACGTACGCGTGGGGAATATTTTTGTGCGCGCACGCCTTCGTCGTGAATTCTTTTGGGCCCTTTGAGAATCTCGGTACTCAAAAACCGTTTATTTATATTTTTCTTAACGAACGTGGAGACCGAGCTTTTTGAAATGAAACGAGGGAGACGTTGGTTAACGCATCGCCAATGGGCACCATAATTTTTTTTTTTTTTTTCAATATGGCAAAAGATTCGTCCAAATCGATTCTATGCTATTGTTAAATGTATATTAATAGAGATATTAAAAAAATATATTCAAAAATATATTTCCGTAGGTCATCCAAAAAAAATTGGATTTGGATTGGATTTGCGAAATTGGATTTGGATTCGATTTCCGCAAATCCAATTAAATTAATTGAAACACACGCATTCATTATTTGGAATTCATGGTCTTTGAAGTTTGTTGATTTTGTTTTAGATTATCTTGACTCACCACGTAGAAGAATCTTTCGCAAGGATCTTCTGACGGTCGTGCAGTTCCACCTGCGATTGCGAAACTGGTACTGGCACTCCCGCGTCCCGACCTGAACCCCCTTCGAGATCTCTTTGAGGAGCGACGGCTCCTTCCGGCATATGTCCGCGAGTTTTCCTCTGAGTCGACGAGTCTTCTTGCACACCAGCATCGGATCCATCACCACCTGGCTGCCCACGGTCCTGATAGGCCAACAAAAAAAAAAAAAATTAAAAGAAAAATAAATAAAAATATGTCACCAATTTCCCAAGTGAAGTTCGCATACGAGTGAAAATTAATCGACCCATTGCCCCAACAGCGCAAGAATCGCGAGGACAGCGCGAGCTCGCGACTCCGCGGAATAGCTCGCGGGGAGATAATTTATGGAAGCCACAAATCCCGGGCCTTGACGTTTGCTAAGTTGTCTCGGTTATTTGGCCCTGAGCGCAATATCTCAGTCCCGTTTTGCTCTTCCCTCTGCGCTGAAGATGAAAAATAGATTTGATGAAGAACGCCGAGAAATATTTGCGGTCGTCGGAGATATGAAATTATTTACGCCAAACGCTTATCTCAGCCAAACCTCAATTCGGCGAAAAAGTAACTAGGCTGGAGAAACGTCACGTAATTATATAGTATCTTATATGCCCAAAAATAAAAAAAAAAAATTCGATCCGAAATACGTCATTTAGCATCCGAAAAAATGAGATTTTTGAAACCGGAAGTGACATATTTCAGGTACGTCGTCACTACCGGACGAATAATGAAATTTCGAAACCGGAAGTGATGTCACAAAGGCTTTTTTTTCTTTGAAATTTATCTAAATACAGTCGACGGATTAGAAACAATGGCGACATCAAAAATTGAATAGAATAGTGTTGTTTTATTCGTGTCCCCCTAAATGCAACGTTCTCAAAACGTATAAAGGCGGCTGTCAAACAAAATGTCATAATAAAAAATTGAAATAAAAATTAAGCTATATTACAACCAACAATTAAACTAAGGTAACAAAAAGTTATAAAAGACTATTAAAGAATTAAAGTAATGAAAATAAGAATCACACTAATTAATTGGGCCCCCACCACCACCTGCCCCCCCCCCCTTCACAACCATTCTGGCGTGCAGTAAATCCGCAAATAAAACAAAAGAAGTCGGTCGCGAACACGCGATGTTGACATTATTAGTTGCACGCATTAATGTCTGTAATCGTTGAAGCACTTATGCAAAAGAAGAAATGACCACGGCTTATATTCGTTCGCCACTTGCTTCTTAAGGTGCGGTTAAAGATCAAAATTTTTTACTCTGTCGCTCTCGCGCTCTTACGTGTCAAGCCTTCGCTTAAACTGTTCTATATAAGCTACACTGTAAAAATAAATAGAGAATTTAATGTACAGGAACTGGAAATTTGCTTACATTACCAACATTAATTGAACATTAATGTACATTGCCTTGTAAAATATAAACACAAGAGATGAAAATTAAAAATCTCTTGTCTAAAATTTACAACAACGGTAATTAAAAATAAAAATTTTACTGTTAAATTACAACGCACATGTGTTTGAAATTTCAGAAACAATTTGTGTTAAAAAAGCTTCCAAAATCGTTCAATAATTTTAAAAAATGTACTTAAAATGCTTCCAAAATCGTTCAATAATTTTTAAAAAAATGTACTTAAAATGCTTCCAAAATCGTTCAATAATTTTAAAAAATGTACTTAAAATGCTTCCAAAATCGTTCAATAATTTTTAAAAAATGTACTTGAAACGCTTCCAAAATCGTTCAATAATTTAAAAAAAATGTACTTAAAATGCTTCCAAAACCGTTCAATAATTTAAAAAAAAAAAAAATTTACAGTATAAGTTCGGTCCGAGGCAGCTTCGAAGCGCCATCTACACATTCGTGTGCGCGGTATTTCTCAAACCCCGTTACTTTTTGGCGGAAATGAGTTTTGGCTGAAATAAATTTGGGCCAAATGATACCCTACCATGGAATTAAGACTCCCCGGGTCGTTTCGGGCCGTCCCACCGTCGCGCCGCTTATCCTGCAATCCTCGCGAATGTTGTGTCTCCCGAGCGGGGCATCGTTCAGAGTATAATAGTAGCTGCGAGAAATGATTGCAGAGATGTCTCGAATAGCCCGCGTTGCCGGGGAGCGAGACGGAAGGCGAATCCGATTCCCCGCCCTGCAGACGCGGTCCTGCACGATGGCAACTCGTCGCATCAGCAGAAGCGAGAGAGGACCGGCGAGCAGAAGGATTTATTATCTCTGTTGCGTATTCGTTTCTTCGATTTTTCTGCATCGGTTATCCTCCCTGCCCCATCCGTTTTATTCCGCTCGCGGACTTCTTGCGCTTCTCTCTGTTGCCTTCAGTGTTTTTTTTCTTTAGTTTTTTCTAATTTTTTTTGTTGTTGTTTTTTATTTTATTATTTTTTTTTTCTTGCGTATAGCCGGGGGCCTCGCACTGTCGAAGATCTCGCGGATGGCGCAAAAACTTTGAGGGAATCGCAGGACGAAGGAGGGCCGAGGACAATTACTGCCTCTGGGCTCCCACCGGGAGCTCGCATCGGAAACGTCAGCGAGCGTCCAGCGATCGCGGACTCCGGAGATTTAGTCCCATGACTCGTGGTATAAATGCCATGCAGACGAGAGGATGGCGTTTTTGATACGGGGAGATGTATACGTGTCTGGGAGTTAATCGCGGACGGATGCTCGAAGGGGCTTTAAGGTTTTATTTTTATTTGTATTTTTTTAAATCTTTAATTCCTTTATCCGTATCGGCCGGGAATCAATTTTCTGCTGGGAAAATTGTAGGGGAGACTGCGCTAAAATTAGGAGGGCGCGGACTGCAAATCCGGGTAAATGGGGTATGAAAAAAAAGATGACGTTATCGACGGAATTACATTGTCTTAGCCCTTTAAACGAGCGAGAATTTTTTTTATTCTGTACGAAGAGGTTCAAGGAAAATATTTAAAATGTTTTTAGAAATTGTAGGTTTAATTTACCGGACTGGAAGTTTTTTATGCAAAAACTGGTATTAGATTTCATGTACGACTGCGATGAAAAATTAATGTTCGGTATATTAAAAACATTGGAAATTATTAATTTTTTATAATTCACCTTAATTTTACTATAAATTGACTTTAATTTCAATGAAAAAGTATATTAATTTAATGTACCAGTTTTTGCATAAAAACTTTCAGTACCAGTACATTAAATTTCATACGATTCTTTTTGCAGTCCACCGGCAGCGATAATTAAAGTTCCATAATTACGCGACCTCGCAAATGCAGGACCGAAGTCCCGTGACATTCCTGGCCCCAGGCGACAAGAAAGTACAGAAAAAAAAACATTAAAAAATGAACAAAATTCATCACTCAATAAGACTTCTTCATGAGAAATAAATTATTAAAAGTAAATTATTACAAGCCTTTTTAAATTTTTTAATACACCGTACGTTCATTTTTTCGTCAGAATTGTAAATGAAATTTAATACACCAGATTACGCATAAAAACTTTCAGTATCAATGCATTCAATTTCATACGCTTTTTTTACCGTCCATCCGCAACTTCGGGATGAAAGTCGCGAATTTGACGCACCGACCGTCATCGTTATAGCGCGATAATTAAAGTTCCATAATTACGCGACCTCGCAAATGCAGGACCGAAGTCCGCGATAATTAAAGTTCCATAATTACGCGACCTCGCAAATGCAGGACCGAAGTCCCGTGACATTCCTGGCCCCAGGCGACAAGAAAGTACAGAAAAAAAACATTAAAAAATGAATAAAATTCATCAGTCAATAAGACTTCTTCATGAGAAATAAATTATTAAAAGTAAATTATTACAAGCCTTTTAAAATTTTTTAATACACCGTACGTTCATTTTTTCGTCAGAATTGTAAATGAAATTTAATACACCAGATTACGCATAAAAACTTTCAGTACCAATGCATTAAATTCCATACGCTTTTTTTACAGTCCATCCGCAACTCCGGGATGAAAGTCGCGAATTTGACGCACCGGCCGCCATCGTTATAGCGCGATAATTAAAGTTCCATAATTACGCGACCTCACGAATGCACCACCGAAGTCCCGTGACATTGCCGTCCCCCGGCGACAAGAAAGTACAGAAAAAAAAAGAACAAAAAATGAATAAAATGCATCACTCAAAAAGACAGATAGCTAGACGGCGGTTTATCTCGAGGGCAAAAACCACCGCGAAGAGGTCGAAGGCCGCGGGCGCTCGGGGCCGCGAGAAATGCGGAGCCGCGAGGTTTGTGTACGCGAAGAGGACGCTGAGGGACGAGAAGAGCCCGAAGAAGATGCCCCGAGGAAGACGCTCGCTCTCGCGCGCGCTCGGGAAACGGACGAGTATGAAGCTCCGGGGAAGAACGCACGACACACTCGGACGGCGAGTCTCTTCCCCGGACGACCTTCGTCGTTACGAAACGTTAATTAAGATCATTAGTTCTGCGTCGGTTGGATGCCGCGAGCTCGCGTACATTCGCGTACGACGCGCGGACTCTCGGGAATGCCAACGCGTTAATGGTCAACCGCAATATAATACTGTTCGGGCCGACGTAGGTAGAGATATATACTCGAGGGACCGGCGCGGGAGAGCGCGTCGTCCGAGGGAGGCTGCGGGAACCTTTCGGAAAGCGAGGCGGTGGAGAAAAAAAAAATATATAGCGAGGGGAAAGCCGAGAGGTTGATTTTTCAGCGGGGGAAAAAAGTCGTTCGTGATGAAATTCCAGGTGTGTCCAGTTGCAGCGGAGTTGAGATATTTCGCGGACAGTTGATTATCGGCAGGACGGGCCGACGAGGGGGAGAGAGCCGATAATCGTGGAGCCGATAGGTGGGCAACTGGCGAAGAGAGCGATGGATGGTTAGTGGAAAAGTTTCGCGCGGGTCAGACGCGGGAGGTTCGGCTCGACGACCGTGTCTCGCGAACGGCTGGAGGAATCCTTGCGAAATTTTTGGAGGGTCTTTGGGTCGTTGATATGCATGTTTGAGAATTTTTTCAGATTTTTATGGACATTTTTTTGTAGTGATTGGACGGTTTTTCCTTTTATCGACGGTAGATCGCTGTGTTTATTTTACGGTGGGCCGCATTTCGATTTTTATCTCCGCGACAGTGCGACCAATTGATTCGCCCTCTTGCAGGCATCGAGAGGTGGAGTTGAACTGCCCGCAGAAAAATTGCGAGGCCTCTGGTTTATACAGTTTGTTGGTACGAACCCAAATAATCCATGTAACGTAGCGTTAAGCTCAACATTTTATGAGAATCGCTATTTTAAAAATTCAAAAATTTAAAAAATGCTCAAAACTTTCTCAAAGTCAAGTGACATCGTTATTTCGCATATCTCGACGTGTCCCCCTCCCTCCCGACACGGGAGACTTTGATGTTTCACTTTCTTTAAATTGCTCCGCCACGGCCGGTAATTAAAAGAATTCCTACCTTGAACGTATCTTCCATGCCTGGAATCTATCTGACCGCTATTTGCACCTGCGATCTACTTTAGTTCAATTAATCTCAACAATTAAAGCAACAAGGAAAATATCTGTTTTAACATCCATGTGCCTTCCATCCTATCACAGTTCGTCGCAATTATTTAAATCCCTATTATCCCTATTCCTCCTCTTCCTACTTGGTCTCTTCTCCAAAAGTCAAAGAGCTCCTTCAAGACACTTCCAGACTCTGACATTGACGATCCCCAAGTGCCTCTCTCGACGTATAAACAATTTCGAACATCTTCAGCACACGTCAGCAAAATAAGCCATTCATCAACAAAATCCTAAAGCTTTTAACATCAAAGCCACGGCCGGCAATTAAAATAATTCCTCGCTCAAATGTATCAATTGAAATTTACAGTTCAATTGATCTCAAGAATGACAACATCGGAAAAGTCTATTTCAGCATTGATCTGCCCTGCATCCAATCGCAATTCGTCGCAATTAGTTAAATCCCATTCCGCCCCTTCCTCCTCGATCTCTTCTCCGAAAGGCAAAGAGGATCGTCCAGACTCGAACATTGACGATTCCCAAGTCTCTCTCTCGACGTATAAACAATTTCGAACATCTTCAGCACACATCAGCAAAATAGGCCATTCATCAACAAAATCCTAAAGCTTTTAACATCAAAGCCGCGACCGGCAATTAAAAGAAATCCTACCTCAAATGTATCTTCCATTCCTGGAAGCTATCCGACCGCTATTTGCACCTGCAATTTACAGTTCAATTGATCTCAAGAATAACAACCACAACATCAGAAAAGTCTATTTTAGCATTGATTTGCCCTCCATCCAATCGCAATTAAATCCCATTCCGCCGCTTCCTCCTCGACATCTTCTCCGAAAGGCAAAGACGATCGTCAAGACACTTCCAGACTCGGACATTGACGAT
The DNA here is from genome assembly GCA_030522665.1 of Ichneumoninae sp. A BG-2022a. Classification (NCBI taxonomy): domain Eukaryota; kingdom Metazoa; phylum Arthropoda; class Insecta; order Hymenoptera; family Ichneumonidae; species Ichneumoninae sp. A BG-2022a. The sequence goes on along the minus strand of JAPYZC010006766.1, from coordinate 4,980 downwards.
CGCCAAGCGCCTCTCTCGACGTATAAACAATTTGGACATCCTCGGCCATACGTCAGCTAAATACTAATACTCGCCACATCGAAGCCGCTCGAGTGCCGGCGACACGCGCCTCTTATCCTCCTCCTCCACGTCTTCTTCTTCTCACGGCCGTCGGTTTGTTTGACTTTGGCCTCGTCGCTCGCCCCGGCTCTGACTGCCCGGGGATCGACACCGCGGGATCTAAATAAGCCCAGACGTCGTCGCCAACGGGAGCAAGATAAAAGAACTCTGAGATAAACGGGACGAGCTAAAGAGGCATATACATACGCGGCATAGGCCAGCGACAGTTTACTCGGCCAATACGTCCGAGTCACTCCCGGATAAAGCCGGACGAGAGGGAGACCTCTTCGCGGTCCAGAGATTTAGATGATCGAGACAAAGGGGAAACGGCGCGGGGAAATCTTTCCTCGGGAGTGCGCGGAGGAAGTCCTGACGCGGACACGACCAATTGAGCGCGACTTGGCATAAGGAAAAATAAAGAAAAAAGGGATGTTGTATGGAGAAGGCGAAGCGAATTGCGAACCTGGTCGATTGAGCGAAGGGTCGAGTCTCGGAGGATAGGGGAGAACGGGGCAAAATCGCACAGTGGGGCAAAACGGGATCATGAGACAAAACGCAATTCTCCAATAACTCTGAGATGGAAGCGATGGTGGTACGTGGGACAAAGGATTCTCGTACTTGCACTGATAAAAAATACAGTTGAATCAACTAAGATTCGGGCAGGGACGTTCACCAAAATATTTTGTTGGTTCACCAAAATATTTTGTTGGTTCACCAAAATATTTTGTTGGTTCACCAAAATATTTGGTTGGTTCACCAAAATATTTGGTTGGTTCACCAAAATATTTTGTTGGTTCACCAAAATATTTGGTTGGTTCACCAAAATATTTTGTTGGTTCACCAAAATATTTTGTTGGTTCACCAAAATATTTTAATGACTCCAAAATATTTCGGTGAAATCAACCAAAAAAATTGTTGAACTAACCAATTTTTTACGTGTACCAACAAAATATTTAGTTGAACGTCCCTGCCCGAATCTTAATTGATTTAACCGTATTTTTTATCAGTGTGGGCGTGATAAGAAAAATTGGGAAACTTATTCTTTTTTATGTACGAACATCCGGCGATGGTTTTTATGGGACAGGGCAATTTTCTCTGGCAGTAGAGCGACAAAAAGGGAAATCTCTTCGAAGAGGCGACAAAGATGTAATGTGGAAGAATTGGACTATACGGACTAACGCGGCATTTTTTTCTTCTTAGGGCTGATTTCTGAATGATTTTCGGTGACGGCACCGAAAGGATTCTCGCACTTGGGTGTGATAAGAAAAATTGAGAAATTAATTTCTTTCCATGTCCGAACATCCGGCAATGATTTGTCTGCGCCAGCGTGAGTTTCTTCTGACGATACAGCGACAGAAAAAATCGCGTCGAAGAGGCGAGAAAGGTGCAACGTTGGAGATATGGAACGCGACTCTGAGATGGTAGCGATGGTGGTACGTGGGACAAAATTGGTTTGAAAATCCAGATGTAACGTTGGGACAAAACGGGGCATACATAAATGATCGGAAAATTGCGTCTTGCCCTCACAGTCCCGTTTTGCCCCGGTGTGCCATTTTGCCCCGGTCTCCCCTACTCGGGAGGAAGATACGAGGAGCAATGTCTAAGGACAATCGCGAAGCCCCGTCGTCCTTGTCGTCGGGCCTCTCGGGCTGTAAAACGTCCGCAAGACGTACCGTACGAGGCTCCATGGAGGCGGTAAGCACTGGCCAATGTCGTGTGCGATAGAACGAGGCACGTACGATAGGCACGTATAACTAACCTCTCGGTACCGGACTGGTCGGGCCGGAGGGAAGTCTTGTCGAATGTGTCTCGCGGCCAATGTCGGCCGCGTTCGATCGAACGGATTCGATTTCTTATCTCGCGGACGAATGACCACCCAGGAGACGCGGAGCCCGAGACACTATTTGCGGGATGCTCGGACACCAAATGGGCTCGGGGCGAATGTTCAATTGGCTCGGGTCATACGCTGGAAAAAAAATTCGCTTGCGGGCTGCCGAAGAAAAAAAAATGGTTGTTTCAATTCTACTTTCGATCCTTACGATTCCATATGATGTTGAAGCGACAACAGCGAGACTGTCAAGGTGACATGTTGTCGTTTCAATCCGGTATGAAATCGTCGAATTCAGAGAATTGAAACAACGTTTTTACTTCTTTGGCAGCGAGCAAGCGAATTTTAATTGATTCAATGATATTTTTTTTTCTGTGTACTTCGCGGAATCCGGAGGGTGAAATTTTGGATTTGGGAACAATGTCTGAAAAAAAAAATGAAACTATTTGACTGAAAATATACTTTTCGGCAATCAATGACCCAGTCGACGTTGGAGCAAAATTAGTACCAGATTTGTGTTCAGCGTGAAAAAATTCATCACCATTTTTCGAAATGAGGTTGGGTCGACTGTTCAATTGGTTCAGTTCGCATTTCGCGGAATTTGGAGGGTGAAATTTTGGATTTGGGAAGAATTTGGATGAGAAGAAACGATCGCTTCTGGAGGTAGACGAAGCTACCCCGGCTGGGTCGTAAAATTGATAATAACTTTTTTTTTATTTGATTACAAATATAATTTTTGGGAATCAATGACGCGGTTGACTTTGGAGCAAAACTGGTTCCAGCTTCGTGTTGAGCGCTAAAGTATACAAGAAACTGCGTTATCAAGACAACGTTTTCATAATTTCCAATGTTTGGTACCAAATGAAAAAATTGCGAAAGTATCTAGTTGAGGCGATCTCTAAAAAAGTACCGGCAAAATTTCCTTCGCCATAAAACAAAAAAATGTTCTACCGACAATCCATCCGAATCCCAAGCGACTCCGCCGGCACTAACCCCGCTTCATATTTGCCACCGCCAAATTGGACAAAAATGTTGGAGTTAGACGAAGCTACTCCGGCTGGGTCGTAAAATTGATAATATATATTTTTTTAAATTTGATTACAAATATAATTTTTGGGAATCAATGATGCGGTGGACTTTGGAGCAAAATTGGTACCAGCTTCGTGTTCGGCGCTAAGCTATACAAGAAACTGTGTTATCAAGACGATGTTTTCACAACTTCCAATGTTTGGTACCAAAAAAAAATGCGCAAGTCCCTCCTTGAGGCGATCTCTAAAAAAGAACCTTCAAAATTTCTTTCGCCATAAAACAAAAAAATATTCAACCGAGCCCCAAGCGACTCCGCCGGCACTAATCCCGCTTCATATTCGCCCCCGCCAAATTGGCCAAAAATCCGCGAAGCGGGTCCGCCAATTTTTTCCCCAAATCAAGGATATCACCCGGCGTTCGTACGGAATTCCAGGAATTCGTGGATAAAAGATCGGCGCAGGGTGTGCAAAAATCTCTTGGTGAATTTCTCTCTCGATTCCAGAGGTCGTTGCGTCGGAATAATGCAGAGCGAAAGAGAGACACGGAGAGAGGATTGGGAGCGTGATGCGTATATATTGTGTGCACTCGCGAGCGCGCGCGCGCTTCCCGATACAGGGCGAGGCGAGAGCGCAAGAAGAGGATGGACACGTCCCCGTGGGTTCGTGGTCGCGAAACTAAAAGCGTGGAGAGGAGGCCGGTTAGGCCAGTCACGACTTATTTATTGCCTCATTAGACGCACTCACTTTGCTCGAAGGCTGCTCCACGCTGTCTGCTTGGATAGACAGTGACGAGAGAGAACGCGCGTTCCGTCCAGCAGCCTTCCGATGGCTCTTTGGGGCCCCGTATTGCTTTTGCTGTGTTCGCTCTCCTCCGGGGCCTTTCGACTCCACTTGGCTGCCCGATTCGCCTGGGAGAGTCTCCGTTCGACCTCCCCCACCCCCTTCCGCGCAGGAGCGGGGAGGGGGGCGCCCCCCTCGCCCCCCATCGGCTCCTGAGGGCTCCTGAGGGCTCCTGAGGGCCCGCCGGGCGCTCCCGAGCGCTCCACCGCGCGAGGAATACTAAACTGCGTACAGCCTCGTGCGCATGTGTACGTGCAGTAAAAATCTCTCGGGCCGCCGAAAGGCTGAGAAATCGCAGAAGAAGATGAAGAAGAAGAGGAAAGAGGAGAAGAAGAGCAGATCGAGGACGCGAAGGGGAAGACTGCTGGGAGGAGAACGTCCACCGAATTCCTCGGATGCCTCCCGAGACTCGCGAGTGTGTATATGGAACGGGAGGAATGAGAAACAAGTGGAAACTCGGTGGGAATTGAACCATACGGAGTAACGAGGATTTTTTTTTTTTTTTTTTTTTTCTTAAGGCTGATACCTAAATTATTTTCGGGGACGGTAGTGGAAGGATTCTCGTACTTGGAGGTGATAGGAAAAATTGGGAAACTTATTCTTTTTTATGTAGGAACATCCGGCGATGGTTTTTATGGGACCGCGCGATTTTTCGGGCGTTTCTAGCGACAATGAGGGAAATCTCTTCGAAGAGACGAGAAAGATGTAATGTCGAAGAATTGAACCATATAGAGTAGCGACAAAGTGATGAGAAAAATTGGTGTGATAAGAAAAATTGGGAAACTTATATATGGAACGGGAGGGCTGAGAAAGAAATGGAAACTCGATGGGAATTGAACCATACGGAATAACGAGGATTTTTTTTTCTTAGGTCTGATACCTAAATTATTTTCTGAGACGGCGCTGGAAGGATTCTCGTTCTTGGGTGTGATAGGAAAAATTGGGAAACTTATTCTTTTTTTGTGTAAGAACATCTGGCGATGGTTTTTATGGGACCGCGCAATTTTTTCTGGCGGTATAGAGACGGAAAGGGAAATCTCTTTAAAGAGACGAGAAAGATGTAATGTGGGAGAATTGAACCATATAGAGTAGCGAGGCATTTTTATTTTTTTTCCATAGGACTGATTCCTGAATTGGTAGTAGTAAATGTATTTATTGGCAATGATTTACATAATACGCATGCTG
>JAPYZC010006765.1:0-15141 GCA_030522665.1 Ichneumoninae sp. A BG-2022a | reverse complement strand
TCCGGGAGTCGAAGGGTGTGTCGAACGCCGGACCGGAAGTCGCGGAGTTGCGGGAGCTCCGCGAGCTCCTCGCGGAAATTAATTTAGGATTTTTTGTGTGGTCTTCCCTGGAGACGACCCTGCGGAGAGGCGCCTCGGGCCGCGCCTGATGAACGAAGGTCTTCGACCTCAGAACCGGGATAGCCGTTTTGCAAATCGATCCAGGGCCACTTAGTTTGTCCTTCGCCGAAGACGTCTTCCGCGTGGACTCGCTGCTCAAGAAACTCTCCCGAACGCGCGACTTGCCCGAGCGCGCGTCTTCGGCGATTCCCGTATGCGACGCTTTCCTCGGCGTTCCCGGACGCTGCCTCGACCTCGAGCGCTGAGCTTCGCTGCTCTTCGCCGGTCCTCGAGGTCCCTTGGCGAATCCCTGCGACCGATTCTTCCCGACGCCGGAAACTCCGCTTCCGGTCGCAGAGAAACGTTCCTTCGGCTTTTCCCCTCGGGCGTCGCTTCCGGAAGTCGACAGGCGAGCGATCTTCGACTGTCGGGCCATCGAGCAGGAACTCGAGGACGGAACTACCTTGACGCTACCGGCGGGCTTCCAGATCGGCTGGGGCGCGTTCTGCAATCGGCTCTTCTGACTCGCGCCGAGGGACGAACGCTTGAGGCCGCCGACATCCGCCAGCTTTGGTCGCTCCGCCATCACCGGAAGTCCACGATCTTCCGCGAAGACGTTCCGAAGATCGGTCAGACGAAGATTATTCTTGACCGCGATGGCCATCTCCGAAGGTTTCGCGACGGCTCTGAATCGCCCCGCGTGTGATTTACCCATGAACCTTCCGCGACCACCGATTTCGAAAGACATTCCAACCTGCGTTTCTATGGAGTCGTCTTCGCCCTTCACCGAGCCCGTCCTCTCGTCCTCTCTTCTCTCTTCACCCGACCCGGGCGAGGCCTCGACGAGTCTCGGAGACGATCGTCTCACCGGACTCTGCGACGTCGAACTTGTCTCCCGTCCTGAGTTGTCTTCATCGTCCCTCTTCGGCGTCGAGGCCGTCGACTTCCGGCCGGGCTTCTTCAGCTGCTTGCAGACTCTTCTGGTGCGCTTCGTCGGGAACTTCACGCAAGCTCTCGGCTCTCGGACTTGATCTCCGCCTTTGCAGATCTCAGCCGAAGCTTCATCGTCCTCTTCCTCAGCCACCGAAGACGCAAGCGGCTCCACTTCCGGTGAAGAACTCTCCGCTTCTTCGGCCTCGAATTTCTTCCCATCGATCGATGTTGCTTCGCTCTTGTCCAGCTTGGTCGGTGAAACGTCGTAGAAACTCCCCGAATCGGGAAAACCGATCGACAGCGGAGTCGCTCGATCGCCGCCGCTTCCGGCGAAGACTTCCTTAACCCCCGATTCCCTCGAGTCGCCGCCGTCTCGGGTGGGCACGGTTTCCATCGCCTCGGCCGGAGCCTCGCCGGCGCCGGCGAAGATCGGCGAAGACCTCGAAGCGTTCATGGTCCTCTCGTCGTTCCCAAAGCTCCCCCCGGCCCCCCGACAGCGGAAGGCTCTGGCGGGTGCGCCAGTGAAGTACGGAAGAAAATCCCTGCTGCCAGGAATGCAAGGACCGACCGGCCACAGCTCATCCTCGAAGTTTATGCGCTTCGTCCTCGGCGCCCAATCGCGACGACTCGGCTCTCTGGCCGGCAAAGTGCCCGAGAATCCGGCCGCTGTCGCCAGTCTGAGGACCTGGCCGGGAAAATACCTCGGAGTCTCCAACTGCCGAAGAGTCTCCAACGATTCCGCGCTCAGCTGAGCCCGCTTCGCGCCGCCCGGGCGATTCTCCGAATAAATTTCCACGAGCTCGGGAGGATAGGCGAGGACATCGCCGGTCGGTGCAGCCTCGTCATCGATCAATGGCCGATTTCTTCTCCTCGGATTCGCCGGTAAAGAAGCGCTCTCCGTTGCCGATTGCGTTCTGGAGTTCTCCGCCCAGACCGGAAGCGCCGGCTCGGCGACCGGAAAACCGGAGCTTTCGTCTGGAGCGCCGACGTCCGGATGCACCAATGTTCGGAGAGCGACTTCCGGTGGACTCTTCGGACTCGTCGCTGCGCGAAGATCGGCGCTTAACGGGGAATTCTGGGAGCTCGCATCGCCGGCGTTTATGTCGCGGAATTCGTCGGCCGTTGAGGACACGAGATCGATGAGGTCGTTCAAGGCTGCGGGGTCTTTTTCTTCGGCGCCGGACCGGAAGCTGGCGAAGCTCGAGGCGTTCGAGCGCACTTCCGGGTTGCAGCCGACCACGACGCGATCGACGGAGTCGTTGAGAAGCGTCAGGAGCTCGTTCAAGCTTTTTCCGGTGGTTCGGTCGGCGGATCCGTTCTCGTTGTCGTTGCAATTTAGGCCTCTGAACTGAAAGCCTACGGGCAAACGAGCTCCGTGACGATTAACCGAGCGGACGAAGGAATTTAAGTCGAAGCTGCCGTTTCCGTTCCGGGGACGATCACCGAAATCAGCGGCCGTGGGCTGCTGCTGTTGCTGCTGCCTCAGACCGGAAGCGGCACCGAAAAACGGCCACGAGGAATGCATGACGTCACGACTCTTCGGGATCTTGAAACCATCGGGCACCGAAGATGTAACGAACGGGTTAACTGTGTGGTTCTCGAATTATTTCATTTTTCTTTTATCACGAGCCGGGACGATTTTGGCTAACTGGCGAGTCATTTGACACCGGGCGTCACGAGATCTGATCTGTGTTGCTCATTTATTTTCGTCCGGCGCGAAGCGAAGCGAAATCTCGGCGGCCAAAAACTTTACTTCCGGTTTGAAAACCTCTGTTTCCGTGTGTTTCTCTATTTACCCGTCTCGGTTACTTGCTGCATTCTCGAATTGTGTATTTTTTTCTCTGGTATGGATCTCGATACATACCTGAGAAAAAATACTCAATGTTCTCTGTAACGTCATATCCGGTTTGAAAATCTCATTTTTCAAGCGACATATTTCAGGTATGATTTTACGTCCGGTAAAAAATATTGGTTTTCAAACTGGAAGTGACGTATTTCAGGTATGATTTCACTTCCGGATGAAAAATTGGATTTTCAAACCGGAAGTGACGTATTTCAGGTACGATTTCACTTGCGGTTTAAAAATTGGATTTTCATTCCGGAAGTGACGCATTTCAGGTACGATTTCACTTTCGGTGTAAAAATTGGGTTTTCAAACCGGAAGTGACCTATTTCAGGTATGATTTCACTTCCTGTTGAAAAATTGGATTTTCATGCTGGAAGTGACGTATTTTAGGTATGACGTCACATCAGATTGCAAAATTAGATTTTTCAGCGTGAAGTGAAGTATTTCAGCTATGACGTCACTTTTGGTAAAAAATGAGATTTTCAGAAACCGGAAGTGTCATCGTGGGGGAATGTGGGGAAGGAAAATAAATGCAGTAAGTTTTTTTTTGCAAATCGATTCATGTATTAAATAGAATAACGTATGTTACAATGAAAAAAATAACAGTATGCACAAAAACAGGTACCTATATATGTGTATATCTACAATGTATACATCGATCGAATAATTGTACGCTAACCGAGATGTGTGTCGATGCGTCAAAGTTATCTACGGCTATGCTGTGCTCGGTTCTTTTACGGTCAGATTTTTTAATTTTTTTTTTTAGAATGTCGAAGAGGTAATATAAAAAACTGTCGCTAATGATGGCAGTGATCGGGATGAACACGCCAAATTTTCAATGATCAACAATTACAAAAAAAAAATCATGTAAAAACAATCGTATACAAAATTGCGAATCTTTGTTTCTTAATTTTTGCGCTGACGACTTCTCCATGGTGTTCTCGGCACTCATCGTCGTAGATCACTTCGGACTGGGCAGGCGATGTTCGTTATTAACATATCACATAACTCTCTCGTCAAGTTGTTTCAGAAATTAAAAACTATCGACTAGCAAGCACGTAAACGTACTGACGTACCAGCGTGGGTGCAAGAAAAGCATATAATAATTATTGGGTCCGATTATATAAAACAAATGTCAGTCAAGCTATAGTTTTCATATTAAAAGAGTCCAATAAAGTTACGATAACAAAAAATTTCTGTCACATTTGATAGTCGATTGAGACTATCAAAAATATTGAGACATTTGGTAGTTGATTGAGATAATATTTTGATCGATGGAGATGCAGAAAAAAAAATAATAAAAACCTTGCACCCGAGCTTGACGATAGTGCCGGTTCACGATTGTATCGAAAAACCGTTTTCTCTCTCCTTCTCTCACTCTCTGTCTATCTCCATTGTGTTACACAAAGTATAATTCACAAAAGAGGTACATGCACTCGCAAACCACCCCGCTCGAACATTCGACCTGCAGCAATACTTCAATGAATTTATAATAATTTTGTATCAGACGCGAGTCGACCGCGCCTCGTCAAAACCACAAGGGCGATGAGAGAGAGGTACCGCGAAGTGTTTGCAATGTTCTTTCTTTCTACAACTATACGTAACTGCTATCGCTTTTCTTTTTTTATTTTTTTTTGTTTTATTTTTTTATTTATTTTTTTTTGTTTACCACTACGTTTCTCGTTAGTCTATTCTCCCTGGAGGCAAATACTGGCGGACCACGTAAACGACGTTGCGTGTGGTTTGCTTTTTGCTACGACTCTACGACTATCTAATAGGAAGAAAGCCTACAAAGGGGATAGCTCTTTTGTTATTGTTTGTTTATAACCGTGAGATTCGACTCTGACCTCGATTAATCCGCGCGCACCTGCCGACACTTCGGAAGGTAATTAGGTAGTACGAACTAAGCGAACGCTTCGATCTTACTGTCGCTATTGTTGTTATTATTATTTTTTCATTGTTAAATCTTTTCTTCGATACTTGTTATACTGCATAAGTGATATTGTTAGAAACGTCGACTCTGAGGCTATTTTGTTTTTTATCACTCGATTTAAATTCTTTTTGAATTTCGCTGAATGAATACTGGACGCGTAGCTACCGTAATACTCGCGGAAATTAGATGTATCAACTGTCCGCATCTACGATTTTTGTTATTTTTTTTTCCGTGAACGCGGTAACACTCCTACACGCTGTCTCGGATTCTACCTCCGCGATCTCTCGAAAGTTTTTCCTCGATCGCATCGCTCGCAAAATTGCCGCCTTTAATGTTTGTTTGATGAAACTTGCCCCTCGTCGATCCTTGGGAACTCGACGACGCCTCTCGACACGTGTCCCACCGGGCCTCCGTGGACGCGACGATTACGCGTAACGTTCGAGCGCGTCGCACGGAGTCGAGTGGAGCTCCACAGGAGACGAGAGTCCGGCTCTCGTTTCGACTGAGGACGGTATCCACGCGTCTACCCAGGAACTTGGATTCCTCGCGAATTTTCAGGTGAAAAATATGAAAAAAAAAATTTCCCAAGAAATACCGGTCGGATATCCAAGCTCCTGGCGAGAGACGATCTGCACGTGCTCTGCACCGCGCGCCGGATCACCGGCGTGAGGATTATCGACCTACGAGACAGCAGTCGAAAAACCGATAAAGATATTTTTCTTTTTTTTGTTGTTATTTTTTTTTTCGTACGAGACGATGCGCGAGCTTCGAAGTGACGCGGAGGTAGACAGAGGCGGATAGACTTGTAGATGCTCTATTAAGGTCTGCCGGAGAAACAAGCGGGAATCCCCGGTGCAGGTTGCGCAATTTGATTTCGCGCCTCGGTGTTCGCGTACGCGTATCGCGCGTACGCGAAAATTGCATAAGCGTGGTCGTCAGCCAACGCTCACTTCGGTGCTGCGTGGAGTATGTCGTTTATACTCGTGTAACTGCCCGTAGCGAAGCCGAGTACACCGAACGAGACAATGGCGATGTTCTTCCAGAGTCTCCAGTTGAACCGTCCGAGACCGTTTTCCTGTTCCCAAACGGTGACGAGCTCGATTATCGACGGAAGCATTAGTCCGAGAGTCGACAGGCACACGGCGCCGACGAGGGAGATGAACGGTCCGAGATTCGGTATGGCGATCGCGACGCCGACGGTGAATATCACCAGGGTTATGCGAACCGCGTACTCGGCCTGCAATTTTCTCGCGCCGAAGTACTGCTTAAGATTCTTCCAGATTATCTCCATCGGCACGTAGAACTGCAGGCCGTAGGTCAGGAATATCGCCGTGGCGATCATGAGCTGAACGCACTGTGCGGGAATCTCTTTGGTGTTGAGATTCAGAGTTATGTTGTCCATGGTGTCGTTGCCGAAACGGAGGTAGCCGAAGAAGCCGACGGTGCTGTACAGCAACACGACGCAGAACATTCCGATGTTGAGGACTCCCGGACATCCGGTGAAGTGAGTCGGGGTCTTCATGTTGTTCTCCAATGGCATGACCTGCGAAAATTGCAAACGGTGATCAGTAAAATAAATAAATAAATAAATAAATAAAAAATAAAAAAAATGTTCGTGGCATTGGGCGTGGGAGAGAATTTGGGAGAACAATTTTGGGGCAAAGGGGAGAACAAGGAAATTGTGTCAAAATTGAACTTACGACGCCGATGCCCTCCAGAGCGAAGATGGCAGTGCCGAAGAAGAGAGGAAGCTGCGACCACGTCGAGAAGCTCGGCACACTGTCGATGCTGTGCATGTCTTGGAAGATGTAGTAGAACGTTATGCCGATACCGACTGCCATGAGGCAGTTTGCTACCATGGAGAACGGTGCGAGATACTTCAGGTTCCTCACTAGCGAGAATAGGATGAGGGGCGGCAAGAGCGCTGCCATGTAGATTCGCAGGTCGTAGTTTGACTCCGTGTAAAAATCTACTATGGTCTTGATGTTGCCCGAGATGAACACTATGTACACGCAGCAGCAGCCGATGAGATCTATCACCAGGAAGGTGTTCACCGTTGCTCTGGAATCATAAATAAACAATTATATATAAAAATATTTGTAACTGGGAAATTTTTTCCGAAGTTTTTTCTTCCTGGGTAAGTTGAAAAAAAACTTCGGAAAAATCTGATTTTTTTAAAAGCAGTGTTGCGTACAAAAATGGTCCATGACCAATGATCGAATGATTTTTGCTTTTAATTTTATTCATGGTTTCGTTCGAAAACACAAGTTATTTAAAAAATTTAAAGTGACATCGACCCACTCCGGCTCAAATCTTTGAATCACTTATATATGATGCAAGATTTTTTTTAGCATTTTTTCAGATTTTTTAATTGTGGCGATCATTAAGTTTTTTGAATCATAAAGAATTTTAAGAAACCTCAGTTAAAAAATCGGAGTGTCTTTGAGTTAGTTTCGTCATATCAAAAATCGCGGCATCAATTCAACGTGTTAAGGGTCAGACCCAGGTCGAAATGGTACGGAACGCCCCAGATGCAAAAGGGCTTTGCTTGTTGATAATAAATAAATAAATAAATAAATAAATAAATAAATAAATAAATAAATAAATAAATAAATAAATTAAATAAATAAATAAATAAATAAATAAATAAATAAATAAATAAATAAATAAATAAATAAATAAATAAATAAATAAATAAATAAATAAATAAATAAACAACTATTCTGTATAAAAAATGTCGATTTTCATAGTTTTACGTACTTTGCTAGCCTGGCGTATTTCTGAACGGGTTCAGGCCCGACGAGAAAAGCAGCCTCGGCGACATCGGCGAATCCGAGGCTCGGCGTCTGAGTCCGCCTGCATAGATTGTGAGCGCACTTGACGAGTATGTGAACGCAGTATGTGCAAGTCGCACCGATGAAGAAAGTGGCGAATAGGCCGAAGAGTAGACCAGCGTTCTTGAATGCAAACGGCATCGCCAGGATACCGGTGCCGAGACTTCCCTTGAGCAAGTGAATGAGGGTGTCGAGATCGGACGTAGGATGTGCCAACTTGCGATGCTCGAAGGGCTCGTAAAGGGCGGCTTCCTCGTCGTTGACCCGTTCCACGAGCGGGAGGGTCGACCCATTCGTAACCGTAATAGGAACTTCATTTTTCTCGCACTTGTATCTGCAAAGCGAATGTCGTTAGAAAAGGCCACTAAGTTTTTTCCTCGTTTGTCACAATTATCTTATCCTCAAATTATATTTATATTATATTAAATTTACAGCTAATACGTAACATTAAGATTATTCGCATTACGTACGTGTGTATATATTTTTTTCTATATAGTTTACTTATAGCTACGAACTGTACTTATAATTGTAGTATGCTCGACAGTGGACGATGAATGGAAGCGCAGGGAAATTGGATCTTTCGAGGACCACCAAAGAATTTTTTTATTTTATTGTTTTTTTTTTTCGTGCAGGTGTATCGTACTCCGTTTATGTAAATTTAGAGAAAAAAAGTGCAAAGCTTCCCGTATCGCTCGGATGAATAGGGGTGAGCGAGGCAAAATGGGACAGTGGAGCAAAACTCAAATTTCCAATAATTTTTTAATGCCCCATTTTGTCCCAACGACACATCCGGATTTTCAAGCCCGTTTTGCCCCACGGAAGTTATTGGAAAATTGCGTTCTGTCTCATTAACCCGTTTTGGCCCTCTGTGCCATTTTGCCCCGCTCTCATTGTAGCGAAGGTGCGAGACATGCAACGGGGTGGGGAAATTCTCTGAATGGATTTACGTTCAATGTACGTTGAGCGAGACGATTAATAATTCTAAGCGCGTAAGGTGCACCGAGGTCTCGTGAATCGGACGACTGGCAAGCGTCACTGGCACGCCCGACCTTCCGACAAACGGTACTTCGCCAGATAGTCAAGAGAGCGGACTCGGAACATAAGAGGGAGTGATCGATCAGGAGACACCCGAAGAGTGGAAGAGTTAAACGCGACGGGAATTCGCGATTATGTGCAAAACGAAGATACAGGAAAGTGCTCGGTGGCTGCCAAGGAATTTGGATCATCGAGAATGACGAGCGGGATAAGCTCTGTTGTGAGTCTCGACTGAGTCATGCCCAAACTCAAGATCCGGCGACTCGAAAGTAGCAACGTTATTATAATTAGGGTAAAAAAGGTGAATATGGCCCACCTCGATTAACACGTAAATCAATGGATCATCAATATATGGACTGGGCCATATTCCCCACTTTTACCCTACCATGGGAATTTATGTTGATACGAGATATTTTTGTTTCTCGATATATAGACTGTTAAAAAAGTTTGTATGAAATTTAATGTACTGCATGTTTACTGGAAGATTTTATGTGTAAACTGGTACATTAAATTCCGTGTACCATTGTGGTGAGAAATGAATGTACAGTATATTTTTAAAAATTGGAAACACTTTAATTTTCATAATTTACCTTAATTTTACTCCAAGAGTAATTTAATTCCAATAATTTATTTTAATACGACTGTGAAAGGACATTTACTTTCCGTCACAATTATTAATTAAAATGAATGAACAAATTTTGCATAAAAACTAAATTCGGTACAATAAATTTCCATTTTTTGAACGGTTCACTGTAACAACAAGTTTAAATGAAATGTGCTCGATGTTTACTGGAAGTTTTTATACTTAAACTGGTACATTGAATTCCATGTACCGTTGATATGAAAAATGTATTTACAGCATATTAAAAACTTTAGAAATCCTTCACTTTTAATCATTTATTTCAAATTTACTATAAAAGTACTTTAATTCTAATAAGTTACTTCAATATTCCTGAGAAAGTACACAAACTTTTCGTCACAATTGTACATTAAATTTAATAAACAAGTATTTACACGAAAACTTCCAGTCCAGTACATCAAATTTCCAACTGTTTAAACTGTGATAAACTCTTCAAAAAAATGCATATGAAATATAATGCACTGCTACTGGAAGTTTTTATGCATAAACTGGTATTTCAAATTCCACGTACAATTACGTAAAAAAATGATTTTTTATAAATGATATAACTTTTAATAAATGATTTTTATTTTACTATAACAGTACTTTAATTCCAATGATTTACTTCAACTTCACTGCAAAAATATATTACTGTTTCATCGTAATTGCACATTAAATTTAATGTACAAGTTTTTGCATAGAACCTTCCAGTCCGCTACATTGAATGTCTACTCTTTTTTCAACAGTGTATACTTTGTGTGGGTTTGCAGCTCGGCGAAGCGTGTAAAGGATATTTAGATGCCTGTACAGAGCCCGGGGCGAGTAAAACCAGACGGCACAACGTATCGATCAAGTTAAACGAGAGACTCGTTGCAAGTGGATAGTTGGTGCGCTATATAGTTTGGGCATGTCTGGATTAACCGGATCGTAGGTCGTTCGAGGTCTCGTCGCACGCATATGGAGCGGGGGGAGGAGGGGGGAGAATGGTGACCATTAATTTGCATCGAATTGCAGCGACGCGCGACCTTAATTAAGAGTGAGTTCGTCTCCAACTTCCAATGATGCGTGCAAGTGCGTGTTTCAATTATATACAAATGCGTGCTGTAACGAGGCATTCCCAGCGCGATTAAACGTTCGACCAACTACCGCACTTATGCGACGCACGTGCAGCCGAGAAACGCCAAGGCACTTTTCTCGTTCGCATGTCCGCTTCTCCTTTTTTTTATCTCAATTTTTTTTTTTTTTATAATTACAACGGATGCGTGGTCGAACGTGAGATTGCATTTGCGTGTGTGCGGATGAGATTGTGCGTGTGTCGAAAGTGAGGGCTCATGCGCATGCACGTACAATGTCCTTGACAGTTTTTTTTTTTTTTTTTTTTTAAATTACTATCTATAATAAAATGTGACCGCGTGCGCCTGTGTACCCATAAATCTTTCATATAGTTCGATTAAGGTATCGATTTATCTAGCTCGGTAGCGACGCTTTGGTGTTCGCACTTGTCGCTTGCGTGTGCCGAGCTTAACGATCGTGAGATTGATTGGAGGTTTTTTTTTTTTTTTTTTTTTGAACCGGAAGTAGCCGAAGAGATGGGATCGATAGAGGAAGAGGAAGTTCTCGAGTGTGGAACGGCGGACCTTGATCAAAGATCTCGAAGGTCTACCACTTTTTTTACATAATTTTTTTTTTTTAATCTCCACTCATTTATCTTTGGTCTCTCGTTCGGGAATCAGTCGCGTATTTATCCGAGCGTGACGATGAGGAGTGTCTGGGAAGTTGGGGGAACTCGATGAGATGACGCGAACACACGAGTACGATGATCTCTAACAGTGATTCACGTTTGTCTCAGATATCTCGTGCATAAATCCACGCATACGCACGCGGCTCAGCAATCAATCATCACAGCTTCCGCCTCCCCATTCGACTGCAGTCTCTCGTTCTTTCTTTCATCGCCGCTCTGATCAATATTAATCTTGCGCTCAAACATAGCCATTTTTTTTTCTTTTTTTTTTACACATATCTAAGTCGCAAACGTGAATCACTCGTAGTCTCTGAACTTCTCCCGCATGATTAACCCTTCGAGCGTCCGACAGACGGTCGCACCGATGAAACGATCGAAGAGTTAATTTTCATAATTTTTTTCATGCGATAATATGACATATATATATATATAAATATAATACGTGTATTTATCATTACATTTTAAATCCGTGTAGATATGCATGTATGTATGGTGTGTTTGTATAAACGATAAAAAATAGTTGGCCGTATCCACCGTTCCAAAAAAAAAAAAACTTACGCCATATACACATATGACAAAAATCGTACGCAATAATGTTTTATCTATTTAAATTTAATACAAGATATATATAATTTTTGTTTTGTTTTTGTTTTATATATCTATCGTAACATAGTATTATTTTTTTAAAAAATCGTAAATGTATAGGTGTGTAGGTACCCGTTGAGGTGCGGTAGAGGTTTCTCTCCTTATAGCTGTGTGCCGAGAGCTTTCTGTCGGACTAGAAAGCTCATCTTACTAGACTCTCTGTGTGTCACGCGACTTAAAGCGTGAATACGTGTGAGACACACACGCGCGCGCACGACGATTGACATCGCGTCGGTTGCTTTACACATAGACAGACGCGCGGATTTTTTTTTTTTTTGTTTTTTTTTTGTTCTCTTTCCGGTAAGCTGCAAACCACCGCACTGCATCACCGACGCCCAGCGCCACGACGCAGTACGACGACTGACAAGCCGTGTTTACTTTAAACATTGAACTTTACAACAAACAAAAAGAAAATAAAGATTATAACACACTTTAACGATTGATCATTGTTAATTTTATACAACATCGTAATTGCAGTCCAAAATAATTTTGTAACGCGACATTTTTTTATTTTGTCTTGCGAAAACTACTTGTGCATATTTTTTTTGTAACAATCTATAAAGTCGACGTCACGTTAAGTCTCTCCGTGTCCGTTTCTACGTGGAATCGTCCGTGTCTCCGAAACTTCCAACTATAATTGTCGCGAACTATTGTCCATTTTTTGTTTTTTTTTTTAATGCATGTGTGTTATTATTCTTTCTTTTATTTTTATTGATTATTTTTCTTTTTTTTCTGTTTATTTTCGCAGAGCACTTTCATAGAGCCCGAATCATTATAATGCCCGGACTCTATACGCACGTCTGGAATCATATAAATGCACATATTATACAGTAAAAGACAGACGGTGTTTCGGGTTCTCATAATTTAACCCACTTTGAATTTTTTAACTATACAAAACATTATGTATGTATATATTGTTTAACAAAAAACTAAATATTCAATCTTTTGATATACTTCGAATAATTGCGCTCGATCTTTTCGTTCTGGTGCATTGATTTGACGAATTGATTGTTTTTTTTATTATTATTATTTTTTTTTCTTTTTTTTCTTTCACAAGAAATCATCGCCATACCGCATGACCATGCGCGCGCGAAGAGCCTTGTTTTCGGATCCCTCCGGAATCGCACAATTGGTGTTGCGCCGATCCATTCGCTACGCCGATCTGAGCCGCATGGGACCGAAACTCCCCCTCGCTTAACGATTCACAAGGGTACATCGGGTGATCCGGTTCGCTCGACCGGTGTCTATTTATAAAGTTTAAATCGCGTCGAATTGTCGAGCTTAATGTATGCGCGATTTACTCTCGTTGGCCGGTGCGCATGCGCCGGCGAGAGATTCGATAATGTGCGTCACGCACGACCGAACCGCGATCTTCTTCATCCGCCCCGATCTCGTCGGGAACCTCGTTGGATCGTCCCCGAGTGCGCCCGCGGGAGCTTTTCCGCTGCAGGAACTCTCCTACACTATAACTCGATTCTTTTTAATTAAACCATTCTCGCAGATCGCTATCGGTTTATCCGGTGGCTCGCAGCTCACTCGGCTTCTCGCGTACTTTCGCTCGTTTTTTATTATTAGGGGGCAATGCTTGAATTACGGTTCTGTAGAGTGAATTATGCTCGATATAGTTGGCTAACTATTGAAATAATAGGAATTACTACTGAAAGACTCTGCAGCTGCTCTCCATGTCTCAGCATCTCGTTTTCGGAAAGCTGTGTTTAGATCTCTACCCGTGTTTAAGTTAGTCCATTCGAATAGCGTTCACTTCGCATAAGTTTTCAGAGATATGGGAGGGAATTGCAAACACGTGTGGATTGTATAAAAATTTGAAAAAAAAATCAAGCTTATTGAAGGTGCTGAAAAGATTCGTTTTGCATAATAGTAATTCGATAATGTTATTAACAAATTTATGAACAATGAAATTGTTCAACAAATCTCCCGGAAAACTAACTTTTTTTTATGAAAGGAATTCGTTCACTCTCCTGAATAGGTATTAATTTTTTCAGATTTTTTTTTATATATGGGAAAAATGTGTAGAACATCATAAAATTCAAAGTAAATTTAAAAGTCCGACAAAATTCATACGTGTTCAGAAAAATAAATGAATCATTTTCATTAAAAAAAGTTAGATTTTCGGGAGATTAGTTGAAGAATTTTATTTTATATTAATTTGTTAATAACATTTTCAATTATTATTATGCAAAACGAATGTTTTCAGCACCTTTAATATGCCTGATTTTTTCAGTTTTTCATACCATCGAAAAGTATTTACAATTCTCTCTCATTTTCATGAAACTTACGCTATGTGCACTGAGAAAAGGATAGTATTTCCTACTATAACCAATCGTTTCCAGAGGAAACGTTTATATAGATAGTTTTTGATGGTATGTATTCAATTGGTTAAATTATAATTATGGTTACAACCATAATTTTTTGTCATTGTCGTAACTATAAAATGTAGACGTTCCCCTCGGGAACTATTTTTTATGGCATAAAGTCAGTATTGTTGCTTTAACTATATAATTTTTTCTCAGTGTGAACACTATTCGCAAAGACGACCTTAAGGCTACAATAGCGACATCTCGGGGAAAATAATTTTATGTGAAAAAGATCACCGATTATTTGTTGTATTCCAGAGTACTTGTATTACTATTTCGTATTCAATACTATTAAATAATATGAATAGTGTCCTTATTTTTAGAATGTTTGTAAGCGAAAATATTCGCGTCATATGGAATAAAAGCATATTCTTTCCTTGCAATTGGGCTCGGCCCGTTGGTATCAACAAATTAATTAATAATAATTTTTTTAATTAAACTATTTTCGCACATCGTTATCGGTTATCTGGTGCTCACTTGTCTTCTCGCTTACTTTCGCGCGTTTTTATTTTATTACCATGGCAAATTGTAAAAAAAGAAAAACATAACCGCGCCCGCTCGGTCTCGAGCCGAGTGCGAGAAACGTCTTGTTTACATATGTTATTTATTAAATTAACGTTCAAAAGCGAAAGCCATCGTGAGAGGTGTTTCAGATGTAACTGCGATGCGCCTCGAAGCAAGCGACGGCATGCACGACAGTTATTCGTAACAAATATCACTATCATGTTTGATGTATATTTAAACACGTAACGATTTTCATTTTTTTTTTCGATAAAGCACACACGGGATGAGAAAATGTTTATTTTTTTTTTTTAAGCGTATGAGCGAAATCGAGATGCTGAAAATCATACCGAGCCGGAAGTCGTGGTAGATCGTGCGTTGTGGCAATCTTTTCGACAGTCGCTTCCGAATCTATCTTATTGCTCGACAAGCCGACTTTTTTTTTTTTTTTTTTTTAAGCGAATGAGCGAGGTCGAGTTACTGAAGAAAATCATATTGAGCCGAAAGTCGTGTTCGATTATAAATTACTATGGACGTTTCTAATCTGCTCCCCGGTTCGACAATCCGCGGTGAAAAAAGA
>JAPYZC010006762.1:0-10653 GCA_030522665.1 Ichneumoninae sp. A BG-2022a | reverse complement strand
AAGCGAGTATTTATGTTGTTGTTGTTGTTATTGTCATTATTGTTATTACTGTTATTATTATCTAATGATAATAATAACAATAATAATAATAATGACAATAATAACAGTAATGATAATAATGACAATAATGACGGCAACAATATAAATACTTGCTTCTCAGTCTATAAAATCTCTAAAAAAAAATCAAAAACTCTAAAAAAAAATACCAAAAGCTGTTAACAAAAAACCTCCAATCTCCAACCCAAAAAACAAAAAAAAAACCCTTTTCAAAAGCACTTTCTCCCAAAATTCCGTTTAAAAAAAATGTTTTTTTTTCCATGCCTCGCAAACCTCGTCGAATAATGATAATAATGATAATAATGATAATAATGATAATGATAACAATAATTATTTATTGTTGTTATTATTATCATTATTATTATTATTATTATCATCATTATCATTATTGGACGAGGTTTGCGAGGCATGGAATTTGAAGTTTTTTTTTATTTTTGAAAAAAAAAAAACATTTTTTTTTTAACGGATTTTTTTGTTTTTTACTTTTGTTGAATTGTCGGCGTTTTTTGGAATGGAAATGGGAAGTTTTTTAACGGTTTTTTTTTAAATCGATTTTTAGAAGTATTTAAATTTTTTTTTGGATTTTGGAGCCTGGGAAGCGAGTATTTCTGTTATGATGTTTTTATTATTATTATTATTATTATTATTATTATTATTATTATTATTATTATTGTACGAGGTTTGCCAGGCATGGATTTTGTTTGTTTGTTTTTTTTACGTTTTTTCGGCCTAATTTTTATTTTCATGTTTCGATTTATTTTTTTTAGATTTTATACGTATCCAATCCAATATCTATGTTATTATTGTTGTTGTGATTTTTGTTTTCGTTTTTTTTTTTGGAATCTGGCGATTTCGAGCGCGGAAAGTTTGCGCGTTTCGCTAGTCATGAGCCACCATAGCCTGCGCTCGTTACGTAACGCCTTGCCGGGTGAGCAGACGCGTATGCTTTTTATAGACAAATCCAGTTTACGTTTGAGAGAGATACCAGCGCGTGTATGCACATCGCGTTGCGGACAAGCGCGTCGACGACGGTGCGCCTCGCAACGCGCGCCTCACCGCCTGGCGCTACCGTGACTCACTCACTTTTTTTTTCATAATTGTCAAATTTCCCTGGAACAATGTCCTCGAAGCTTGCGCATGATTCCTTCGTCTCAATTTTTTTTTTCATATTTTTCTGTATTTTTTTTTTCAATTTTTCGATGCTTCATTCTATGTGCGCTTTTTAAATTTTGCAAACTTGGTTTAACGATTGAAAAAACGAAAATGTAAATTGAAAACGACTCTTCGATCGATACTTCGATAACGAATTCGCTGCCTGCGATTGCCATAATAATGTTTGCGCAAGATTGCCACGCGCCGAGTTCATTAGTAACTTTTTTCTTTTTTTTTATGTACGAAGCGTTTTTCCTGTTGTCGAGGCTTCAATATCCATTCCGTCAACTGCGTTAATGGCGAAATAGTTTGCGCACCGTCGTTTCATTGTTTCCTGCGATTTCCTCATTCCTTCTTTTTTATGCAGCGCATATATCAAATTTTTTACCATTCGCACATTCGGTGACACAACGGAAGAAGAAATTTCCATCGAAGGCAAAGTTTCAACACTGTCGTTTCTTTCTCCGTTACATCCTTTCGGTCATCGTTTGTATCAAATTTTTTTTCCATCAGCACATTCTGTAACGTAAAAAAGAGGAAGGAAATTCCATCGATGACGAAGTTCGCAAACACTGTTGTTTCGTTCTCTGTTACATTTTTTTGGACATCGTTAGTATGAAAATTTCCATTCGCACATTCCGTAACATTAAAAAAGAAGAAAAGTCCATCGATGACAAAGTTTGCGTACTGACGTTTCAGTCTCCGTTACATTTTTTTGGTTGCCGTTTATATTTAAAAAAATTTCCATTCGCACATTCTGTGACAAAAAACAATTAGCAAAGCCTGACAATTACAAAGTTCGCGCAGTGTTCTTTCGTTCATCGTTACACTTTCTTTCGTCATCTTTAATATAAAATTTTTATTCATTCGCACACTGTGGAACATAAAAAAAGAAGAAAAAACCATCAATGACAAAGTTTGCGCATTGTCGCTTCGTTCTTCCTTGCATTTTATTAATCATTATTTGTATCACATTTTTTTTCCATTCGTACAGTTCGTAACAAAAAGTCTATCGACGACAACATTAGAACTTTGTCGTTTCATTCTCCGTTACATTTTCTTTGCTCTTCGTTCAAATCACACTTTTTACTTTTCGCACAATTTGGTAAAAAAAAAAAAAAAAATTAGAAAAACCCTCCGACGACAAAGTTTGCACACCGCAGTTCCATTCCCCGTTACATTTTTTGTTTGTTTTTTTTTTTTTCAATTACTTTACTAAAATTTTGTTCCGATATGAAATAAAAAAAATGTTGCGTTAAAAATTTTTCAGACAAATCCCTGCAAGCATCCAATAATATTCATGCGGGATGTCGAGTTCGAGCATCTGCAGTCCCTGCTGGAGTTCATGTACGCGGGGGAGGTGAACATCTCGCAAGCCGAGCTGCCGACTTTTCTCCGTACAGCCGAGTCTCTCCAGATTCGGGGACTCACGGACTCCCAGAACAACCAGCACAACAACGAAAAGGTTTGCCAAAAACCGAAAAAAACTGAAAAACCAAGTTTTTATTCATTTATCCAATTTTTTTATTAATCGATTCAATCTTTAAATTAATAAACTCATTAAATCTTTACATCAATTAACTAATTAAATTTTTTAATTAGCCGATTAAATCTTGAAATTAATAAATTCATTAAATCTTTACATCAATTAACTGATTAAATTTTTTTATTAGACGATTAAATCTTTAAATTAATAAACTCATTAAATCTTTACATCAACTAACTAATTAAATTTTTTTTGTTAATTGATTAAGTAATTTTTTTTTAAAGTAATTAATTATGTTATTTATTGATTTATGTTTGATTAATTGATTAATGTATATTCTTGAATTTTAGCACTCGAAGACCAACAATGTTCACACCTCGAACGGCCGCGGCCTGATCTCACCGAGTTTCGACGACGAACGTAGCAAGACACCGCCACCGACGAGTCCTCCGCCTCTGAAAAGGCTGTGCAAAAGAACCGACTCACCGATAAACTCTAGTCCAGTACCGGCCGTGCCCGCTGCCGGAGCGACCGGTACACCGCGAAATCGTCCTCTCACCATCGAGCCACAAGTTCAGCTCGATTGTTACAAAGATCTCGATATCGTTGAGGTAAAAAAAAAAAAAAAAACAATCACGATAAATTGAGAGAAAAAATCGTTGAGGATTTTAGGCCGGAAGCTCGTTTTTCCACGTGGATTACAAAATTGTTAAGAGCGTGCGAAATACCACTGTCGGTAACAGATTTGCCATTTCTGTTTTCTTCGAGACGGTGTTTCGGACGAAAGCGTATTAGACTTAGTCGCGTCCCACATGACAATTGGACGACGTATATTACGTCGTAAATTGATCGTAAAAAACGGCGGATTTCTTAAATGTGCTCTGAATTTATTTCGATATGAACTCTGAATGTCCTCTGAAAGATATCGAATGCGTCGGTAGTCACCTCAAACATTTCAACTTAAGTATGTCTTCTTTCTTCATATATGTCTTGCACCGTACAATAATATTGTATTAATATTGTATTAATATTCTGAATTAATATTGTATTAATATTCTAGATTAATATTGTATAGGACAATACGTATAAGGAAAAAGACGTACTTAAGTTCAGATGTTTGAGAGTCCTCTGAAAGATATCAAATGAGTCGATTTCGGACCACTGGTAGTCATCTCAAACATGTGAACTTAAGTAAGTCTTTTCTCTTCATATATGTATTGCACCGTACATTAATATTCTGGATTAATATTATATAGGACAATATGTTTAAGGAAAAATATTTACTTAAGTTCAGATGTTTGAGAGTCCTCGGAAAGATATCAAATAAGTCGATTTCGGACCACTGATAGGCACCTCAAACATGTGAAATTAAGTAAAGTCTTTTCTCTTTATACATGTATTGCACCGTAAAATAATATTCTGGATTAATATTGTATTAATATTCTAAATTAATATTGTATAGGGCGATACGTATAAGGAAAAAAACTTACTCAAGTTCAGATGTTTGAGAGTTCTCTGAAAGATATCGAATGCGTCGATTTAATCTCAAACATGTGAACTTAAGTAAGTCTTTTCTCTTTGTATATTGTTGCACTGTACAATAATATTCTGGATTAATATTATATTAATATTGTATGGGACAATACATATACAGAGAGTCCACAAAAAGTCTTACTTAAGTTCAGACGTTTGAGATGACTACCAGTGGTCCGAAATCGACGCGTTCGATATCTTTCAGAGGTCATTCTGAGTTCATATAGAAATTAATTCAGAGCATACCTAAGAAGTCTGCCATTTTTGTTGTCTTCCAATTGCTATGTGGGCACTGTCGGTAACAAATCGCCGTCAACGTTTGTCCGAGACTACGTCAAACCCTGGTGAAAATATTTCTCTGCATTATTATTAATTCTTAAAAATAATTATCGACAACAATTCTTAAAATCAATTATCGACAATAATTCTTAAAATTGATTATCGGCAATAATTCTTGAAATTAATTATCGACAATAATTCTTAAAATGAATTATCGACAATAATTCTTAAAATGAATTATCGACAATATTTCTTAAAATGAATTATCGACAATATTTCTTAAAATGAATTATCGACAATTATTCTTGAAATTAATTATCGACAATAATTCTTGAAATTAATTATCAACAATAATTCTTAAAATTAATTATCGACAATATGTCTTAAAATTAATTATCGACAATAATCCTCAAAAATATTTATAAAAAAATGAAAAACTGGCCCGGCCTAAAATCCCCGCGACGACTCTTTACGAAACGAATCGCAATAACTCTCTGTTTTTCCGAAAAAAAAATTACAGCCAAAAGTAGAATTACCGGAGTACGGGAGCGACGACGATTGTTCGCCGAAGCAGGAAGTGAACGCTCTGCCAGGTGGATTTCTGAGCTTGGACGGTGGGATGGAGGTGTTGCCGGCCTATCCGCCGTCGTATGCAGGTGAACGTCGATCAATCTAAAACCCCAAAAAAAAAAAAAAAAAAAAAAATCCCTTCCCCTCATAATTTCCAAAACTAACGAAAAAAATCATTTTTTTAGGGAGTGGAATAGAGGGCGGTTTACCGGGTCCATCGCACGGCAGCACGAGCGAACTTAATCAGGAGCAGCAAGGTGAGTGCGGAATTCTCGCTAGAGCGAGAATCGTATTTTGAAAATTTTTATCAAAATTTTTTTTTTAATTATTTTTCATATAAAACTTGTTTCATCAATATTATATTTTTATTTTTATATTTTTTTTTTAAATTAAATTTTGAGATATATATGTACTATATATCTCGTAGTGCGAGCACCATTACAAACAGCAACAACCTAGCCATTTATCTCGATGTTATCCAAATACAAAGAGCCATATATATATATCGAAAAAACGAAGAAAAAAAAGCAAGAAATCCGATGAAAAAAAAAACACGTAAATTAGCGTTACTTAGTTAAGAAGCGAGTGAGATAAAAATTATGTTTAAAAAAAAGAAGAAGAAAAAGTGAAAAAAAAAAAAAAAACGGAAGTCTCGGGATCTTGACGGTTTGAAATGGTAAGCTCGTTGCGTAGCTCGGTAGGTCTTGGTAGGCGGTAGGAGACATTTGACACTCGGAGGGCCCCTCTTTTATCTACCTCTTCTATCTACATCTCTATCAATCTCTCTCATTTCTTAAGCTTCTTACCAACCAAATATATATAAATTTTTTTTTTTCCTCGTAATTACAAAACAAAAAGGCAATAATTATTTATTATAATTATTGTTCGATTGTCGCTCGAGAGAGTCCGAGTGCAGTTTTATCGCAGCATCAGCGCCGAAGACAAAAAAAAATATTCGACCTGTCCGATCGAATGACTCGACAAGCCCAGTTGTACGAAAGTTTCATCACTTTTTTTTTTTTTTTTTTTTTTTTTTGTTTTGCAATGAAGGCTTTCACATTTTTTTTTTGAGTTTGTTTTTTATCTTTGAGAAAAAATATTGTCCTTTCCTCGTCCCACTCCCACGCCCGAAAGCGACTCGCAACGCGAAATATGCCGATTATTTGGAAGAAATTAAATTTTTGATTTAGAGTGGAAAAATTATTTTGTAGAGACGATTTTTGGAGTAGATTTTTTTTTAAAGACATTTTTTATTTTTTAAAGAAATAAAGCTTGATAGAGTTCGAAATCGGCTTCGCACTCAAATTTTTTAAATTTCGAAAAAATTACAAAAAAAAAAAAAAAGAAAGATCTAAACTCGAAATATCTGCGTTTATTAATTATTTTCGATTTAGCGTGGAAAAATTATTTTGTCGAGACGATTATTGGAGTAAATTTATTTATTTTTTTAAAAAGAAATTCACCCTCCAGGGTGATGTTTTTGTTAAACTCGATAGAGTTCGAAATCGACTTGGCACTCAAATTTTTTAAATTTCGAAAATTGATTTTTTCCCCGTAGTTCAAAATTGATTTGTTTTTATCATTTGCAAATCTGAATGGTGTTAAAAATAAAATACACCGGTGACTCGGCGATTGCAACTTTTAAAATGACAAAAAAAAAAGAAACATCCAAACTCGAAATACCTGCGTTAATTAATTATTTTCGATTTAGCGTGGAAAAATTATTTTTTGAGACGATTTTTGGAGTAGATTTATTTTTTTTTAAGAAATTCATCCTCCAGGGTGATGTTTTTGTTAAGCTTGATAGAGTTTGAAATCGACTTCGCACTCGAATTTTTATAATTTCGAAAATTGAATTTTTCCCCCCAAGTTCAAAATTGATATTTTTTTATCAGTTGAAAATCTGAATGGTGTTAAAAATAAAATACACCAATCAATCAACTTTTAAAATTACAAAAAAAAAATCCAAACTCGAAATACCTGCCTTAATTAATTATAAAAAAATACCCTCGTTTTCGCGTCGCTTTTTCCCGAACCTGTAAAAAAAATGCACACTATCCACGCTCTCCGCCGTCGCCGACCATTTTTTTTATCACGTGCTTCTCTGTACAATACTAATGATTTTCGTTTCGACCGTTCGATTACGAGATCGCGGCGATGTGACGCTTTGCGAAATTATTAATATAGCTTATAAAAAAAACATTATTTTTTTCTTCATTGTCTGCTCGGGCACGAGTGTTGTCCTTCAGGTATCTCGATTTATCCGCGAGTTCTCGTATACGACGTGTTTCCGCCCTTTGATCTTTTGACTTTCGCCAATCTGGTCATAATAAAAATAAAAAAAATTATTTAATAAAAAAATTTTATTAAAAAAATATATAAAAAATAAAAAAATTATTAAATTTTTTTTGTTATTCAAAAAAATTTTTTTAAATTTTCGAGTATTATAAAAAATTACCTCACGAGTATACGAGAGCAGAGGAGATCGATAAAAATCCGCTTTCCATGACTCACCGATCATCACAAATAAAAAAAAAAAACAAAAAAAAAAAAAAAAAAAAAAAAAAAAAAAAAAAAAAAAAAAAAAAAAAAAAAAAAAAAAAAAACCGGTGAATCACCGATGCGAGGTCTGAGAGATTTTGCCTGCATAGTTTACACAACCTAGTAGCGAAGCACTTGCCGGTCGCATCCCAGAAAAATTCACAAATCGAGAAATGCAAATAGAACCCCTTCGAGGTTTTTTTCACAATTTTTTAGCGGCGATTTTTTGCTGTGCGAAAAAAAATTGGAATACAGTTTTTGTTACCGACCGAGTAATATCGCATCGTCTTAAGGTAGTTGTGTTGCTTGGTGTTCATTTCGGATACGTTTGAGAGAAATTAGGTAAAATTACAAATACTTGTTGATGGTATAAAAATCTGAAAAAATTCATGCGTATTAAAGGTACTGAAAATATTAATTTTGCATAATAATAATTCGAAAGTGTTGTTAACAAATTCACGAAAAAAATGGGTAACAAGTTTCCCGGAAACCCATTAATTTTGTTTGATGAAAATAATTCGTTCATTTTTCTAGATACGTATGCATTTTTTCAGATTTTTAAATTTGCTTTGATTTTTATTATTTTTATATGGAAAAAAACACAAAATTCAAAGCAAATTTAAAAATCTGAAAAAATGCATAGGTGTTCAGAAAAATGAAAGAATCATTTTTGTAATAAAAAAATTATGTAAAAAATGTGTAAAAAATTTTTTTTAACAATTAATTTTTGGTTTAATTTGTTAATAACATTTTTGACTTATTATTATGCGAAATCCATCTTTTCAGTACCTTTAATAGGCATGCATTTTTTCAGATTTGTATACCATCGAGAAGTATTTGTAATTTTATCTCATTTTTCTCGAACTTATGCAAAATGAATACCAAGCGACAGAACTACCTTAAGGATGTTTCACACGTACATTCCTAGTAAAAAATGAGATTCAGTGAGAATTTGAACACTTCCTAGTGATATAAAAATCTGAAAAACATCAACTGTATTAAAGGTGCCAATAACATTAATTTTGCATAATAATAGTGCCAACAAGTTATTAACGAAGTGCTAAAAAAAATTGTTCAACAAATAACCTGTAAACCTTTTTTTTCGTTTCAAATAAATTCATTGATTTTCTAGAAGCCACACGAAATTTTTCAGAATTTTCTAACATTTTTGAAATTACGGTTTTTGAAAAAAAATTTAAGGCCATAATTACGGAACTGTTGGAGCAATTGCTTCAAAACTTTTTTTTTGTGTACTGTAGAATCTTGTTACGGACACATATCCGAAAGTCGCGCCTCCATATCGATTTTTTAAATTTGCGAACAAAAAAAAAAACATTTTGAAATGTAAGAAAATTCTGAAAAAATCCATATGAATTCTAAGAAATCAAGGAATTTATTTAAAATAAGAAAATAAATGGTTGTTTAATTTTTTTTTATTAATTTTTTTTATCATTTTTTAATATTTGTTAATCACATTTTCGAATTATTATTATGCAAAATCAAAGGTTTTTACACTATTAATGTGGCCGATTTTTTTCGATTTTTGACATATCGCGAAGTACCGAAATTCTGATCGAATTAAACTTTTGGTTGGAAATGTACATGTGATACATCTTTAAGATGTTGAACAGCCGCGATTGCGAGTTACATAGTTGTAATTTTTTATCGAATTTTCTTCGATGGTGCAAATTTTTTTTGGGAAAAATTCGCATAATTAAAAAAGATTCATTGCAGTTTTCGATACCAATCGATTTCGTTTCACTTCGCATAAGCTTCAGAGAAATGAGATAAAATTGCAAATACTTCTGGTATTAAAATCTGATAAAAATCGAGCACATTAACGGTGTTAAAATACTAGTTTTGCATAATAATAATTCCAAAATGTTATGAAGAAATAGATGAAAAATAAAATTGTTCACCAAATTTACCGGAAACCCCACTTTTTTTAATGAAAATAATTCACTCATTTTTCTGAATGCGTATGAATTTTTTCAGACTTTTAAATTCACTTTGAATTTTATTTAAAGAAATCTACAAATATTTAAAAAAGAATTTAACGTGAAGTAAAAAATTTGAAAAAATCATAAGTATTCAGAAAAGTGAACCAAAGATTATCATTTTTAATAAAGTTAGGTTTCCGGGAGATTTGTATGAGCAATTTTATTTTTTCATCAATCTGTTAATAACATTTTCGAATTATTATTATGCAAAAATAACCCTTTCAGCACCTTTAATACGCTTGTTTTTTTTCGGATTTTTATACCAGAAATTTGTTTGCAATTCTCTGTAATTTCTTTGAAACTCATGCGAAGTGAACAAATACCGCGATCGGTAACAAAAACTGTAATAATATTTTCTTTATTTTCGAGGTCCTCGAACATTTTTGAGGAAACGCAAATTGTTAGGGTTTTCCCCGAAAAAAATTTAGCAGGTTTGAAAAATAAAGATTACAGTTTTCATTACCGACCGAGTCCGTTTTGGCGGCAAAGGATTAAAAAAATAATTTACCGCATCAGCTACAAAAGACCGCTCATAATTACACGAACCTTTTTTGCCTCTCAATTTGACCTGCAAATTATATTTAAAAAAAAACAAAAAAAAACAAAAAAAACAAACCTTTAAAAATCATAAAAATCGCTTCATCGCGCGCTTGCCAAGGATCCGCCTCTCAAAACTAAAAAAAAATCCCAAAAAAAAAAAACAAAAACTTAGAATGCTTGCCATAGATTCCCCTCGTAGTCTCACGTCACACTGTCTCACCCGCTGTTTCTAAAAAAAAAGCTTACAAAAACCAAAAAAAATCCATTAAAACAAAAAAGAGCGAATGTGCGTGAATGTTCGAAAAAAATTGCCAAAAAAAAAGACAAAAAAAAAAACACGTGTCGTCCAAAAGCAGCAAAGATTAATCTAAGCGCTACTAGGGTCTCGTATCTCGCTGGTTGTTGCTGTCCTGTGGTGGGTTTTGTTTATTAATTAATTCGTCAAAAAAAAAAAAAAAAAAAAAAAAAAAAAAAAAAAAAAAAAAACATCAAAAA
>JAPYZC010006759.1:0-13197 GCA_030522665.1 Ichneumoninae sp. A BG-2022a | reverse complement strand
GCTGGCGGCAACAAAATAAAATATCTTCTTAATATCATCTGCCGAGAGAACTTCAAGACTAGCAGGGAACACAAAGTTCCCCAGGAAACTATCTCTATGCGCTAGGGCAACTGCATATCCCTCGTTGTAGTCCAGGTTCGTCGCTTTTTTTTCAAAAGCGATAAAGTGTCGATGGGGATGACGTTACAGTTTATAGGCTAAATGCAACCGACCATAGACAGCTCGAGCGGGGACGGCAGAAGAGTTGAATTATAAGGCTTGTTAACCCCGTTGATCGGTACCGTTGTAAATCATAACGCGACCCAGCGCGATGCGAAAGGTGGAGAGAGACAGGGAGGGAAAGCACCGACGAGAGCGAGTTGGGTTGCAACCCCTTCGCTCCGCCACAATTACCCCTTCACGGGCCGAACGTTCCCGCTTCCTCTCAGTTTCCTGTCCTCCTTCGATGGTAAAACTTTGCCCGTGCCTTTCACGGCTGAACGGCCACGAGCTGGTCCAGTTGGTCCAGGTTAACGGCGAAGCTCGTACACGAAAGCGCTTCGAGTGCACTCTCCCGGCAGCTGAGCTTGGCCGTAACAACCTCCGGGGGGCTTTACCATCCCCCCTCTCTCCCCTCGTCTTCATCCTTCTTATCTCGCCATTGTATAATTATCTTGCGGAAAATCTTGCTGAAATTGAATCTCAGTGCCCGAGGTACTCGACTCTCCCGCGTACATTATTCGCGCGACGGTCCGCTTCCTCGAATAATTTCCACTTCATCTCCTCACCATCCTGACCCACTTTCTTTGTGCTGTACAACTGACGCGTTTTTTTTCCGTGTCGCTCACACTCGGCGCCTCATGTCCCTTTGAACCGATGCAACAGGTACACGATTGTTCACCCTCTCTCCCCTGCGCGCTGTATGTTTAAACCGAGGGAATACATTGAAGAAGAATGAAAGAAGAGAGAAACAAACGAGAGAAATTACGGGGGTCGTAAGGGGAGAGGCAGAGAGGAGAACGGAAATCAGGAGAAAAGATAAATTGACTTCCACCGAGGGGATGACAGGTACGCATTCCCATGTCGGAGTATTTCGTTACCTGGAAGGACGTGCCGGCGTCTTCGCTCCGCCGTTCTCGAGAGCCCGCACCCGCGCCCTCGCGAGTTTTGCATAATACTCCGCCGAGCGGGATAGCGGCGAGAGCCCATCGGGCAAAGTTGGCCCATTTGGCTCGTCACAATCTACCCCATTCCCCGCCGTGCGCTCCTTCATCTCCGCTCTTCGTACCGTTCGCGTTTTCTCCTTTGCAGCACATTCTTTTAATTCTTTCATCTTCCTGAGAAGCCCGGAGCTCGAGTGGAACGGTTATCCGGGTAATCGGCGAGTCGCCATCAGGGAACGATTAGTATCTATTAGCCTACTCCGTTCGCTGCCTACGCTAGACCGAGCGTATATTTTTCGCTCTCTTGTAGTTTCGTTCGCCCCGAAAATAACCAAAAAAAGGAAAGGAAAGGGCGCCCGGCCGTTTGCCTTTTAGCAGTAAAATTCGGCGAATTCTCAGCCGTCGCCAAGTAGACACGCTCCGAGAGCCAAATGGCCACTTGGCTACACGTAAACGCAAAGAGCACACGAGACCTACTAAGCGTGTCGTGCTTTATCCTAATCTCGAACGGTGTTTCCCGGCGAGCTTTCAGCATGCACTTCCTCTTGGCCCCCTCGTGAGATTGCCTTCAATCTTCTCGTGTGCCGCCCGGCCGGCTTTTACGGTTCTTTCTAAAAACATTCTCCGACACAAATGGCTCCGGTCTATAACTAGGTAGAAACGTTGTACCACAATAAAAAAAAAAAAAAATCACGCGACGATAAAAACCTTCTCGTCTAATTGAAATGCAAAGTGGATTACTTGTGGCCGTCGATTGCGAACGTCTCGATTCCGAATGGGAGTATCTCGTCGCTCCGCTATACCGGGCGGGAATCGGCTTGCATCGACGGGTGTCGATATCCTCGCAAGAGCGACGTACCTCGGACTCGCACTGTTTCACCAGTCACGGACAGCACCACCGCCCAATAATACGCAGAGCAGGAGGCAACGGACAGAGAAGTCCGTAATTAACTCACCAATTAAATGCTCAAACACCAATTGATTTATTATATCGTCGTCAACGGCAATATGACCGATGTGATGGATTTATGATTCCCGGACAAAATCCGCCGTTCGCTGAGTTCTCGTCGTTGATCGCGTGCAAACGATATTTCGTTTAAATTCGTTTAACCTACGGACGAAAAACCGGTGCATGTAATATTTCTTTCTCTCTCCGAGGGTGGAAAATGAATTTCGCTCGATTTTACCCAGTGTAAAACATAATGGAACCGTTGCGGACAGATATTTTAATTAATCTCCATGTACCATGCGCCACATGGGAAAATTCGCTCGGGTTTGCCAATCATTTAACGTTTTGTGGCCGAAAAATCGTATATCTCGAAAGGTATCCGGCGCAACGGGCAGCGAGGGGGGAGGGCACGGGACGGAAAACGTGCAGGCACTTCCGCGCAATCTATTTCGAATGGGCGCTGCTCCGTTGATGCCGCTGCTGGCGGTCTCACGAATTTCCCGATGCGGAGAAAACGGGTTAGTCGAACGGCTGTTTGTCGGATTTATGGAGTGAAAACCCGATCGTACGGTATACGACGAGATCGGTGAGCCAGGGAAACCGCCTCTGCTTCGACTGCCCCACAAAGACGAGCGAGCGAGCGAGCGAGCGACCGAGCAATGAGGATCGTTTGCCGGGAAATGCGAGCTGTAAAAGACCGGTCTACCGTAGAGAGCCTCCCCACACGATCATTCTGAAAATATTGCCTCATCGCTTTTCTATCCATCCCTCGAGTTGCCACCAGTTGTTTTAAGACTGCTCGTTAAAACCTTAGTGAAATGAACATACAAAATCGCGAAGCTTTAATGCATTGACACGGTCTATTAAGTTTGATACACAAAGTCGAACAAGATTTTTATTGACATTAATTTTAGTTTTTTTTTAGATAGGATAACTCACTGTGACACTCGAAACAAAGAGTCCGCAACTCGATAATCGCGTTTGTAAAGGTATTTTTATTTTCCCGTTGCCACAAGAATCGTTCGGAAGAACGAGCATGCTTTTAATCGTTTTTATGGGGAATTAACGTTTACAATGTTATACACGGCGAGCGCATCGTAGGCAGTCAAGATCGTTTACCGTGAAGTATGAAGTGTAAAAGAGAACGGGAGAGCCCGAGCCGTTACCACAATCGACGTTGGACGGAAGAGGTTCGAGCCGTTCACCGCCGCCGTCTAATTCTCGGTGCGGACAGGAAATGAAGGCGGCGAGAGGACAAAGCGGCTGGTCCCCTGATAGAGTAGTAGCACCAGCAGCGCTTGGTATGACATCGGAGCGGGAGGAGGAGAAGCAAGACGACGTCGGGACTTTCGTCTCTGTCGCCGAGCCTCTGTGTACGCCTTCACGCCCCGCGTCTAGAACTTTGATGGCCCCAAACACGGGGTATCCCGCAAGGCACACTTCGTTCCATCGTCTCTTAACTAAGTGAGTACACTATCTCAGAACTTGCAAGTCAGTATAGAAACAAGCGACTCTGACTCTCCGAGGCGACGAAAGTGCGGAGGAAAAAAAAGAAAGACGAAAAATCCTACTTTGTTTCGTACTCCGGCAAAAAAAAAAAAAAAAAGTTCGAATTATCGTAAAAAAATTAAGTGGATACAACAACGATAAAATCGTAGCTCTTACCCATCGATCGGGCGATGCGGGTGCAGTTTTTCCGCTCGTTCCGGGACTCCGTACTTCTCGAACGGTAAGAGCCAAACGAAATGGATATTTGCTCGGCATCGTACGATGAAGATAAAAAAAGTTGAATGAAAAAAAAAGAGTGAAACTGAGGGAGATAAAAAGAAAACGGCAATGGGCGGAGAGCGGACGAAAGAGAGCGTAAGATGAAAAGTGTGAGGTGGATGGGTGGTGGGAGCAGTGGCCGTGGTACCAAAGAGCAGAAGGTCCGATGGCAGCAGTCGGTAATCCTCGGTGGACAGGAAATGAAGTCGTCGTGGGACAAAGTTTTGAACGACTCGTGGCCCTCCCGGTCGCTCCTCCGAGGCGGCCACTGGCGGCGCGGGAGGGACAACAACTACTACTGCCACGATCGTCAAGGGGAAATTAAACTTTTCTAATTATTTCGACAGGCACTCTCTTTTCCGAGGATGCCGAGAGCTACTGAACCGAGAGAGAATCCGAAGCCAGTGACTTCGACGCTAATCCAATCATCCCACGCTGACTTTGCTTGCTTTGCTCACCTTTTTTAAATACATATATTTTCCCTCGTCGTTTCAACGCGCAGTGTACCGGAACCTACACCGGCCACGGCTTATTACGCTACCGTTATTACAACGCTGCAACGACCGAAAATAGAAAGCTTTGAAGCTCTCCAAATGTCCCTCATAAATATTAATAAATTGATTTTACAATAATGAGGCTGATAGGTGGAAGCTCTTCGCGGTGAATGCCTATCGTTCGACCGGAGTTATCGATTTAACGGAGGTGTGTAGGCGTCAACTAGCAATCCCGAGCACATGCGCAGTTTTCCTCACCTATACCTCTCGACACAATAGGAACGAGCCAGCTACCCCTCGTCCACTCTGTGTCTAGTTTCAATTGCGGTTATATACGTTATATAGGTTCCCTATCGATTGGCGCTTAGGCTCGCTGACCGTAGAGAGCTTATTTCAAATTGAGCAACATTCTCGTCCAAACTCCCCTTGAGTGTACATTAACCCTTTCCCCAAACTCGAGCGCGTGTATTAAAACAAACAAAAAAATTCAATCGATTCCCGATAGAAGCTTCATCGTTTATACGAAGGTCGACCCGCTTATCCTAAATAACGGGAACGAGCGCTCGTTTAACGTATCGACTTTTTATACGATTTTCGGGGATAGTTTTCTGTCACGGTATATTTTTCACAATTTTAGGATTTCGTCGATCTTCCACATCCACTTAATGATTATCGCGCCGCATCATAAATTATCTGTCCTGACCTGCTGAGAGAATTTGTCTACCACGTCCCAGTTAGGCAGACTAGGAATCCGGAACTTTTTCGTTCACGAATGCAACTTACGAATTTCGGTTATAATAGTTGATCCCACGCATTACTAGGTTAGCCAACGAATTTACGGATATAGCGCAGAGGTTCCTCGTAGTGCTTTCCGTAGGGGAGAGCGGGGCAAAATGAGGCAACGGGGCAAAACGGGGTTTTTGGGCGAAACTAAATTTTCCAATAATTTTTGGAAAAGC
The DNA here is from genome assembly GCA_030522665.1 of Ichneumoninae sp. A BG-2022a. Lineage (NCBI taxonomy): Eukaryota > Metazoa > Arthropoda > Insecta > Hymenoptera > Ichneumonidae > Ichneumoninae sp. A BG-2022a. Next base: position 7,886 of record JAPYZC010006759.1, on the reverse strand, counting down.
CTTATGTATCCGAATAGGGCATCCAAAAATTATTGGGAAATTATGTTTTGCCCAAAAACCCTATTTTGCCCCGCTCTACCCTACAACACTGTTATTGCGTCCGCGGCTCTAACGCTTTAGATCGTAAGGTATTGTTTAATGCTTACATAGCTTCTTTGCTTATTGGGCAAAAATGATGTGCGAATGTGCACACCTGTATATTATTTTCCTGTAAAAAGGGCCTTGGCCCATGTACAATACAATAAATAAATAATTACATCGTATATTGTAATACAGATATTGACAAAAGTTCAGCGTCCCGTTCGCGGCTAAATCTTTCTGATAATACGAAACAAACCTCAAGTATTTCGGCGAGCGTGATTTATACCGCTACGAGATCGATTTTCCCGCTTCGCCGTTTTCCCCCTCCCCGCGGCCGCTCTCTAGTCCCAGCGCTAGAATCGGCGAACTACGAAAATTTATCGGCCTCGAGAAGCAATAGCAACGTTTTCCGGGAGATTCAATTTCACCGCCAAACTTGATCGACGCTCGGCTCGGAGCGCCCGGCTCTCTCTTCCACGACGGCGGAAGAGGCAAGATAGTGGAAGGCGCGGAGGAGAGACAGAGGGAGAGCGACGCGGTTGAACCGGGCGGTGAGGCAGGAGGAGAGGAGTGTTCACCACCGATACTGTGCTCTCCGGCCAACTTCCCGGTTCTTAGACCTCGATAGGGCTATCGACCTCGACGGCTGCCGAGAAGTTTCCGAACTACATCCATAAAGAATGAAAGCCCCCTTCGCGCTTTCTCTCTTCCTCTGTCGTTACGTCCGAGTGCGGTCGCCGTACCCTCCCTCCTTTTTCACCGCGTAACGCCACCGCGAGCTCTCGATCGCGCACACATTTTCGAGCCATTTCTATCGCCCCGCCGCCCAGCCGCCCCACTTCTCTTCCTCTCCTCGGCCTCTCCATACCATGACCGGGGCGATAACTCTCCTCCATGACAAATAGTCTTCCATTATGTCCAGATTCCAATGACTTATCATTATTTAATATCGCATAGATCAGCCCGACGTGACGGGGCTTTACGCACGCTAACTATCGATCGGGGACGTTCGGTTATTCCATATTCCGTAGTTCTTCTTTTCTTTTTTTTTTCATCTTCATAAATACGCAAAATTGCACAGTGGTTGACGACTTGAGGAAACTTCTGATCGCGCGGGCTATTGAACTTTCTCGTCGTCGCCGCGTCGAACAACTCCGCAACTCTGAGGTAAAAGCGATTGCATAAAAAATGAGTTCTTCCTCGCCGGTGCAATTGTGTCGTCGACGCGGTGTCTCGCTTGTTCTCACTCGCACGCTCGCCCCGAAGACTGTGGACGCTAGGGCGGGTACGGTGGATGAAACATTTTCTCGCGATTTGGAGCAAAAGTTATCGTCCGCGCTTGTAAAAGTTTGCGTGTTTTTCCCCGCGGTCGTGTCACGTGCTGGGAAATATTTATATTTCACATGACGTCGAGGCGTGGAAGAGAGGAAAGAGGCTATCGGGGTTCTTCGCACGCGTGCTACATCGAGAGTACAAAAAAAAAAAAAAAAAAATGCTTCGGCCTTTCGCCCGCTCGACTTCAGCCAACGAGTTGCTGTACGCATCATGGATGGGAATAATAATAAAATAAAAAAAAAACAAAAGATTGATGTTCGAACTTTTATCCGGAAGCTTTTCCACGCTCCAATAATCTTTCCGCGCATATCGAATGTCAATTAAAAATATTTCATACTTTGTTGGATAGAATGACTCCATCGAGGGAAAGAGGCGATGGAAACCTCAGCGCGAAATTATTTCTGTATATCGAAAAGTATTAAATCGATATGTATCTCGGCTATACGCTGTCAAGATCGGAAGCGATGGTGGGGTTTCGAACGGCTGCCCCGGCCAATTCGACGCACTTTATGAAATTTAATTTCGCTACCCCGGCCGACGAGAGATGCGATCGGATCGAACGTCCGCCCGCTGGCCAACTCGCCTCCCCGCCACGTTTCCTCTCACTCCTTTCGGTTTCCTCTCTCCCTTATCCGAGTCAGCGATACGGATCGCCACGTCCAACTTGGCGTCGTATTTTACAAAATTTAATTTCACCTCTTTCGCTCTCCCTCCGCTTCACATACGTGTCTCTGTGTGTGTCCATGTGTGTGTGTGTAGGGGAGAGCGGGGCAAAATGGGGCAACAGAGCAAAACGGTTTTTTTGGGTAAAACTAAATTTTCCAATAATTTTTGGATCGGACAAGGTGGCAAAACTGGAAAGAAAAGCCTGATGTATCCGCACTGAGGAAAAAAAATGGTCAAAGGTGTATTTGGTTGGTACAACAAAAATGTTTGTTTCAATCGACAAAATTTTAATAAATTGAAGCAAATAATCGTTTAGTGAAACAATGCTTTATTCGTCCCAACACACAACAGCTTTGAACGTATGTCACCGCGTCTTTTGGTTAATCCAACCAATTTTTTTTTCTCAGTGCGATAGGGCGAATTCGGGTATCCAAAAATTATTGGAAAATGACGTTTTGTCCAAAAGCCCGTTTTGCCCCGCTCTACCCTACAGTGCAGAGAATGTAGAAAACTGATGGAGCACAGAGAGATTTTCCGCAGAGTAAAAGGCACGCGTTCCGATTCATTCCCGTTCCATGTCCGGCGCGCGCACCGCAATGCACTGGACTTGACCCATCGTGAAACTTTTCGTCAGTCCCTCCAGCATTGACACGATTGTTTGCGTTTCGTTTCCGTTGGTCCTTTCCGACAGAACTCGAGTTCATTTCATCGTATCGTTCGTGGAGCGGAGGCCTCGACAGACCGGGCTCTCTTGGCACCGACTCTTGGCTCGAGCTACGAAGCCGAGACCGCAGTAACATTTGTGGTTTAACGATGCGCCGAGGCTGCCCGTCTCGTCTCGCCCCTGCGCCATCGTCGTACCGTAAAAATTCCTCACCTACCCGCGGTATTCGCCCGTCATATCCGCCGTGTCTGTCTATAGCATAATCGAGCCCCGGCATGTATACACTATAGAAAGACTGACACGAGCGAGGAGGGAAAGCCTCTATAGAAGCCTATGACTAATGGAACAGATGAATAAACAGTCACGATTCACGCACCGTCCGCTTGACATCGTTTTCCGAGAAACAACGACGCGCGCTTTAATCTCCGGTCGTAAATGAATATTTTTTTTAAATATCAATAACGCTTCACCTATTTTAAGTAACGTACAATTTCTCGAGTGAATTTTTCGAAAACAATCCAAAGAGATGCATCGATGCAATTTGGACAGTTATTCTTATACAGTAGAACCTCGATTATCCGAACCCTTTGTTATCCGAACTGCCGCTGGTTCGGATAAAGTTTCTATTATCCGAACTATTGCGCGAAATTCTCGTATCCTTACATTGTTGCACGCCAGTACATTGTTGCGCCCTACAATCAAGCGAATTCAAGAACACTCGAGTTCGCATAGATTTACACAGCACTGCCGTAAATGTCCGTCAGTCGTATGCGCAGTATTAATTTGTTTCTCAGCCGAGCAAATGCACACGTATTCAATATTTATTTTCGTTAATCTACTGGTCTCGTAGTTTAGTGCGTTATGGATTCAACGCACTGCCCTTGGACTTTTAAGAGTAAGCATAATGTGCTGACCCGTATGATGTTTAGAAGTAAACGATCTCTGACTTAAAAAAAACTTTGCTTGCGAAAAAACGTACAATTCTCTTACGCCAATCGAAAATTGTGGACTTCGTGATGAAGGTTTGAAGTTACCGTTGGATATCATAAAAATACATGTATCACGTTATTCCTCAAATATATATCATAATTATTTAGAATATATGAGTACTGTAGTCTTTTCGATATGTATCGCGCTGTATCGCTTAACACAGCTTCACTGTTCTGTTATCCGAATTTTCCTTAATCCGACCAATTGGTTCGGATAATCGAGGTTCTACTGTATATTTTATTTCGCATCGTGCCGTTTTGGTCGACGGGGCTCGGCGAAATAGTGCACTGATAAAAAAGTACAGCTGCATCAACTAAGATTCGGGCAGGGACGTTCAAACAAATACTTAGTTGGTCCAACAAAATATTTGAACGACCCAAAAATATTGTGGTGAAATCACCCGACAGATCGTTGAACTAACAAATTTTTTCGCTGTATCAACAAAATCATTAGTTGAACGTCCCTGCCCGAATCTTAGTTGATTCAACCGTATTTTTTATCAGTGTACCGAGTAAAATTATATCCGTTCGTCGATCTTTCTCCCACCGCCGCCGAAAATCCCCTTTTCATTTACGACCCCGACAATGGAAGTAATCTGGAACGTTCGAGTTTCGTGTGTACGCGTTGGATAAATCGGAGCGGTGCTGTTGAAACCATTTTCGAGTGTACACGTGTACAGATATCGGTGAGGTCTTTGTGCGGAAACCTACATAGCCGGGTTGAACTTTATTGTTCAAAGTTCCGCTTTGTTCCTTCGGGGATAGCGAAATATTATTCTTCGCGTTTCCATTTTGCACTCCCCGACTCGGGGAGTTCCCTCTGGCGATGGCTCCGCAAAACTGTTATCCAGCGCAGATTCACCTGTCAGTGGCACACGGACAGCATCGCCGACGGACGCCGGGACGGATCGGGTAGGGAGCGAGATAATGAATTAAAGCCCTGAGACACGGAGAGAGAGCGGGAGAGACTCGGTACAAATCGTCGGGACGCCGTTACCTCGCGAGAAACAAGGCGCGTACGCACCCTGCTCCGCACAACAGCCACTAATTACGACGGATAATAACCCTTTATTTTCCGTTACGAAAGCAACAGCGCCTCTTTTCATCTTATTTTCCATTCATCTCATCGTTTCGTTAGCATCTTCGTATTCTTCTCTTCGTATCTGGTTATTCTTCGACTGCCCGAGAAAGGGAGGGAGATACTGGTTCATCCGTCTTGATAATCTCGTGGCACTACGAAACGCGCCGCAGGCTCGACGCTTGTCCTCTCTCCCGTCTCTCCCTCTCGCCCCATAACCCATCGTCCGCTCGGGCTTTCGCTATATCTCTCTCCGCGATACTCGCTCGTGACTCTCGCTACTCTTCTTCTTCTTCTTCTCCCTCCTCCTCGGTGTTTCTGCCATACGCGATTTACTTATTTCTCGTTTTGCCACCCGCGAACCCACGACCGGTGCCCCCTGTTCGAACTTGCGCTCCGGCAACGCGTATATATATGTATATATATATATATATATATATATGCGCTATAAGGAGAGAGAATACTAAAGTTTAAGTCTCGGTGCGGCATCAAATCCTCGTTCACAGACAATTACTTTGCGTTTCCTTCTCGTTTGTCCCGACAGCTCTTCTTTCTCCTCTCCGTTCGCTTGGAAGTGTTTTTTATGAATCGGTCGTCGAGGGCTCGTTACGAGGATTTTCACGGCGCGCAATCTCGAATCGGCCGTCGCTCTGCGGTCTCGAGACGTTTATGAAAAATAAATGTGAACCGCCGATTGTGCGTTACAATAATTATTTCATTGTTTTATCGACAAAGCCCCCCGACCGATAACGATCTTGTCCGATCGTTCGATGATCAAGAGTACAAGTTTGTAAGGGTTCACGGTACGTAACCTCTGGATTTCTCGGTTAAAGGTACATGATATATTGGCCGCTCGAGCGTGGACGATCGAAAAAGTTTGGTCTGCCTGCGAGTCGGCGAACGATCTCCTCTCCTCGTCCCTCGGCACTCTCGTCCGCGTCCCGTGTGTACACGCCATGCCGGTCGCTCGTTCCCTTCGTACGGGAGAGCCGCGAGATCCTGCGGGACTATCGGCTATGTATCAACTGTTGAGCGTATCTTGTAATACTTTGCCGATGTACGAAGAGCCGCTCACGGTTTCCTCGCGAGAAGAGAAAGAGCGATAGGAGTGTGTATCGTCGATGTAGCATCTGCAAACGACGAGGCGAAGGGCCGCGAGGGTCGGAACGGACTCTGCTCTTCCCGACGCTGTGCGCGCCTACCGATCTCTTACACGCGGAGAGAGGAAGATGCAGATATTTCATTTCCGCGTTCGTAAGCTCCGACGGAATACGTGTACGGTGAAGAGCTTTTTTACAATTGAATTATCAAATGCAGGGGAGACCGGGGCAAAATGGCACAGCGGGGCGAAACGGGACAGCGTGGGCGAAACTCAATTTTCCAATGATCTTTGGATCATTTTGTCCCAACGATACATCCGGATGTTCAAACCCGTTTTGCCCCACGTACCACCATCGCCACCATCCAAAAGTTATCGGAGCATTGAGTTTTGTCACGTTATCCCGTTTTGCCCCGGTGTACCATTTTGCCCCGCGCTCCTATATCGGCCGATCGGGGATGCGCTCTCAGCGCCACGCGATCATTCGGCGCGCCTGTTCGGCGAACTTTTTTCCGATCTATATTTCTCCTACAATTTACCGGTGTAAATGTTTTGATACTGGTATGTTTTCCCTCGTCGATCGGAAATGTGCCGTTTATTTTGCCTCTGGCTCGATTGCTCGATATCAAAATCCACGCCGAAAGCGAAACAAATATTGTTCATGCTATCTCCTCGCGGTATCGGCGCTGTGGAATGTTTCTGCAAATGGTCAATACCGGAAGTAATATTGGTTTCGCTGCGGGCGACGATTTTCGAATCGTTTTTGTAACCTAGATTTTTTTTCGCTACCCGGGACAATGCACGCGAGACGGGGCGGTAAGAATTTTGCATGGAAATATATTTCACTGGGCAAAACGACGATAGGAAGCCCCAGGAATGCGGGAGCCGTTAAAGTGAAAAGCGGGAGAGGGAGGGACAGCGAACCGGGAACGCATAATCGGCCGCCGACGCTGTACCATAATCGATATGAGCGTAGCTATGCATACACACATATTCCCTTATCCCAAGGATAGTTATTCATTCCGCTAAAGTGGTCAAATAACGAAAGAGAGCCTATCTTATTACAATAATATCCCGAGAGTCTCGTTGGCCAAGGAACGTATATGTGCGTCTTCGGCAAAGGTCATTCACGCCAATAAGCCGCTGAAAATATACACATTCTCTACAGTAGAACCTCGATTATCCGAACCAATTGGGACCGAAGCTCGTTCGGATTAACGAAAATTCGGATAACAGAACAGTGAAGCTGTGTTAAGCGATATAGCGCGATACATATCGAAACAATTACAGTAGGGTAGAGCGGGGCAAAATGGGGCAACGGGGTAAAACGAGGTTTTTGGGCGTCATTTTCCAATAATTTTTGGATGCCCGAGTTCGCCCTATCGGATACATCAGGCTTTTCTGCCCTGTTTTGCCACCTTGTCCGATCCAAAAATTATTGGAAAATTTAGTTTTGCCCAAAAACCCCATTTTGCCCCGTTGCCCCATTCTGCCCCGCTCTCCCCTACTCATATATTATAAATAATTATGATATATATTTGAGGAATAACGTGATACATGTATTTTTATGATATTCAATCGTAACTTCAAACCTTCATCACGAAGTCCACAATTTTCGTTTGGCGCAAGAGAGTTGTACGTTTTTTCGCACCCAATTTTTTTTTATGTCAGAGATCGTTGACTTCCAAACATCACACGCGTCAGCACATTGTGCTTACTCTTAGAAGTCGAAGGACAGGACGTTGAATCCATAAGGCAATAAACTACGAGATCAGTAGATTAACGAAAATAAATTTTGAATACGTGTGTATTTGCTCGGCTGAGAAACTAGTAAATACTGCGCATACGACTGACGGACATTTTCGGCAGTGCTGTGCAAATCTATACGAACTCGAGTGTTCTTGAATTCGCTTGTTTGTACAGCGCAACAATGCACTGGCGTGCCACAATGTAAGGATACGAGAATTTCGCGCA
>JAPYZC010006754.1:0-22335 GCA_030522665.1 Ichneumoninae sp. A BG-2022a | reverse complement strand
TAAAAATATACATATGTCATTTTTTATTTCTTTTTCGTCGAAAGACATACCATTTTTTATATTGAAGATAATTCGCCTACAATTTTTCAAATTTCACGATAATTTCCTCATTTCTGATTGTTATAATTTTTTTTTTTACGTTTTATACATTATTTTTTAATGCGATTTTCGTTTTATTTTAAAGATGTATGGTAGGATTTCAAAATTTCACAGACATTTCATTTTTTGTACGTCAACACTGCGCCCGATTTGACTTTTCCAATTTGCAGCGAATTCTTTCAATATTAAGGAGTTTTCCCAAAAATTCTCTCATTATTGTTACCAAAAATTGCAGATAAGATTGTTTATATCGAAGATATTTCGCCTACGGTTTTCAAACTTCGCAAAAGTTTCTTGATTTCTGATAGTTATAAAAAAAATTGAAGAAAAAAATACACTATACATTTTTTTTTAAATACGATTTTTGTTTTATTTTAAAGAATTTTCTGGTAGGACTTTCAAATTTCACGGAAATTTCACGCTTTTCCTTAACGATTCGCCTCGATTCTCCCCGGTCTCTGTTTGCCCGATCGGTTCGAAATTTCTGCGAGCAAGAAACTTCACGGTTTTCCTTGATTATCGCGACACGCCGGCGACCAGTGCAGGGCCGGGTTTGTTCCATTTAAGCGGTAGGCCATTGTTGGGCTTGGCAAAATATCCTCGAACAATGAAACCACCGCGGAGGTGGGAATACCCGCTATGCACACGCGGCAAACCGTAATAAAAATAAATATAATAAACACGCTCTTGACCTGAGGGCCTCCTTTCACGTCGGCAATTTCCGGGACGTTTACTCTTCGTCGTGCTCTCCCCGGCACCGCGCCGTCGAGTTTTTCGAGAAAAATAAGGACGCAAGCTCCGACACAAAGCGACACGAAACGCACCGCATGAGTAAACCGGCACCCAGAAAAATAATTTATTTGACGGCCACCGTTTATTTGGTTCAAGGAAAATATTTATTTAATCAAATAAATATTGACTTAATTAAAATAAATAATTATTTACATCAAATAAATATTTTACTTGAAGCAAATAAACGGTGGCCGTCAAATAAATTTTTTTCCGGGTGGGAACTTTCGTCAAATATGGAAATACTTTCGCCGATGAGCAATTGTCAGCAAAAACCGACCTTTCTCCCGACCTCTTGCAAAAATTGATAACTCAGTAAATAAATATTTATTTGATTCAAATACATATTTATTTCATTTAAGTAACTATTGACTTAATTAAAATAAATATGTATTTAAATCAAATAAATATTTTACTTGGAGCAAATAAACGGTGGCCGTCAAATAATTTTTTTTCCGGGTGGGAACTTTCGTCGAATATGGAAATACTTTCGCCGATGAGCAATTGTCACCAAAAACCGACCTGTCTCCCGACCTCTCTTGCAAAAATTGATAACTCAGTAAAAAAAAAAAAAAAAAAAAAAAACTTATCTTCAGGACGCCCGGTGACACGTGTCGGTCCCGACGTCCAAAAGTCGCTTTTTTTCCTAATCGACGACTCGACAATGACAGCAAAACTCGATGGCGATTGAGTAATTTCAGTCATAAGTCGGATGAAATTTTGCAAATACATAAATCATTGAATATCAACTCCGAAAATTTGGGTCACCACGGTCGGTAAGGAAAACTGCAATTAATTTTTTAAGTCTTCAGTTTTTTAGTCTTAAGTTCGGTCCGTTAAAAATTGGAGTTACGACCCTCTGTCACCAAGGTGCTCTTGGGAGACGCTCTGTTTGCTTGTTAATATCGCAAACGTCAAGATCCACCTCGACGGAAACACTCGAGAATGCCTAGGAATGATTAATTTTCAACGATAGAACGCTAAGATAACGACCTACCGAGGCCCGATTGCAGGTTTACTTACGCAATCATTAACTTTAGTGTAAATTCGTTTATCGCGATAAAACACCTGCCGACGGGAGGCACTAGAACCTTTCCACACATTTTCATCTTACCTAAAAAAATTTAAAAATTCATGTCAATAATAAAAAAAAATAATTTAAAAAATTTTAAAATTCATGTTAATAATTTTTATCTCAAAAATATCAAATGACTGAATTTTTTTATTAAACAGAAAATTAAATTTTTCCTTGACTTAAACGTAAAGACCTTTCATAGTCTCTAGCCAATTCCGGAGACTTAAATAAAAGAAAAAGAAAAAATTCTTCATCTCTTCGATCACCGACCCGAGAGAAATGAAGTTTCGAGCCGGAGTGGTTGATCGAAAAGATTAATGGGACATAAAAAGTATCTCCGGCCTGATTGCCAGTTTATTTACGCAGTCATTAACTTTAGTGTAAATTCGTTAACAGCGATAAAAAACTACATACGTTTTTCACATATTTCCATCGTAGCTAAAAAAAAAAAAAATCCATCCAAACAATTGTTTTTTCTAATCTCACAAAAATGAAAAAATCCCTTTTAACAAAAAATAAAAAATTGCATTTTTCCTTGAATTCCACTCAAAAAAACATTGCATAACCCAGAGCCAATTCCGATCACTTGAATGTAAAAAAATAAAAAAAAACTTCTCCGTCTCTTCGATCACTGTCCCTAAAGAAATGAAGTTTCGAGCCGGAGTGGTTGATCGAGAACATCAATGGGGCATAAAAAGTATCTCCGGCCCGATTGCAGGTTTATTTGCGCAATCATTAACTTTTTACCATTTTCCCACATGTTTCCATCTCAGCTAAAAAATTTAAAAAATCCATCCAAACAATTGTTTTTTCTAATCTCACAAAAATGAAAAAATCCCTTTTAACAAAAAATCATAGCCCAGAGCCAATTCCGACCACTTCAATGTAAAAAAAAGAAAAAAATAAATAAAAATAAAAAAAAGAAAATGTTCCGTCTCTTCGATCACTGTCCCTAGAGAAATGAAGTTTCGAGCCGGAGTGGTTGATCGAGAGGTTCAATGGGCCATGAAGAGTATCTTCGTTTCGATCTTCCCAAATATTCTCTCATTATCGGTACAAAAAATTGTAGATAAAAATATACATATGTAATTTTTTATTTCTTTTTCGTCGAAAGACATACCATTTTTTATATTGAAGATAATTCGCCTACGATTTTTCAAATTTCACGAAAATTTCTTCATTTCTGATTGTTATAAAAAAATTTTAAAAACGCTTTATACACTTTTTTTAATGCGATTTTTGTTTAATTTTAAAGATGTTTATGGTAGGATTTCAAAATTTCACAGACATTTCATTTTTCGTACGTCAACACTGCGCCCGATTTGACTTTTCCAATTTGCAGCGAATTCTTTCAACGATTAAGGAGTTTTCCCAAAAATTCTCTCATTATTGTTACCAAAAATTGCAGATAAGATTGTTTATATCGAAGATATTTCGCCTACGGTTTTCAAACTTCACAAAAGTTTCTTGATTTCTGATAGTTATAAAAAAATTCAAGAAAAAAACACACTATAAATTTTTTTTTTTAAATACGATTTTTGTTTTATTTTAAAGATGTTTCTGGTAGGACTTTCAAATTTAAAAAAATAAAATGTTCCGTCTCTTCGATCACTGTCCCTAGAGAAATGAAGTTTCGAGCCGGAGTGGTTGATCGAGAGGTTCGATGGGCCATGAAGAGTATCTTCGTTTGGAGTTCCCAAGCTGCCAGGATCCACGCGACAGTGAAGAGAAGGACCTCTGGCCTCGTCGCGGCCGATACGGGCCTTGCCGACCCAGCGACATCCGAACCGACGCATAAATAAGATAGGAATCGGGGATAAGCTTCGTGTCCGATTCTCCCATGGATGTAACGCACCGCCCGTACTCGATGTCCAAAGCGCGCTACCTAAAAGTCCCTCGTCTCATTATCTCGGCAATATTTGTCGTGGGATTTAGCCGCGGAAGACACTTGGCGACCCGCGATAAACCGTCGAGCTTTTATCGTTCCGGCTACGGCCGACGAATGAAAGGGTGTTCCAAATTTTCACGGACGGGAAATCGGACAAATGTTAGAAATTTTTTTTTACGGCTCCGATGCAATCGCGATTACGCGCGATTAGATAAATTCTGTCCCGATCGTTAGTGGCCAATTAAGCAATGTTTTGGGAGATTTACAACATTCAACACGATTCGGACAATCGTTATCGGCCCGGTCGATGTGACTTTACGGGAGGGCCGTACGTCGCGATACAGAGGAGCCACGAATCGTTGGAAAACACATGCTGGCGAAAGGGTTACCCGCTGTTGCCTCTTGAAACATCTGCCACAGACCCTCAAACTCATCCCGGCCAGTCTCGCATGCGAGCCGGCGAGGCTTATGAGAAAGTCTGCTGAAGCTCGGCTCGGTTCTGTCCATTCCTCGAATTTTTTCTTCTAAAACACACCCCTTGATAAAACTGAGTTTCAGAAGTTGGCGGAAGTTTCGATGGAAGAAAAATTAATTTTTCATCACTCGGTGCGGAAATGGAAACTTTTCCGCCCGCTTCGCGTGCGTAAAACCGCCGTTTTCGCACTTTGTGATGAAAAATTTCGTACATCCTTCGTGCGAAACACGTTTTATGACGTTTTCTAAATTCAGACTCGTTAGAAAAACGTTTTTTGCCGTCGTGGAGTAATGTACTATTTTGGACTCGAATTTGCGCCGAATAGGGTAGAGCGGAGCAAAATGGGGCAACGGGGCAAAACGGGGTTTTTGGGCAAAGCGTCATTTTTCAAGAATTTTTGGATGCCCGAATTCGTTCTGTCAGATACATCAGGCTTTTCTGCCCAGTTTTGCCACCTTGTCCGATCCAAAAATGATTGAAACATTTAGTTTTGCCCAAAAACCCCGTTTTGCCCCGTTGCCCCATTTTGCCCCGCTCTCCCCTACTCGGTCGGTAACGAAAACTGTAATCCGTATTTTTTAAGGGTTTTGGTCATTCGCACCATTCTGGAAGGGATTCGCACACCTACAAAAAAAAATTATTCGATGGCCACCGTTTATTTGGTTTAAGTAAAATATTTATTTGATTTAAATAAATATTTATTTGATTTAAATAAATATTTATTTACTTTAAGTAACTATTTACTTAATTGAAATAAATATTTATATATAATTTTGTAGATGTCCAATATTTCATCCAAGATAAAAAAAAGGTTTTTTTTATTTTTTAAAAGAAGAATGAATGAATATTCCAGTGTAACTGCCCGGCAGCTCGGAGAGTGAATTTCTCTCATTCCAGCCCCTAAAAAGTGTCCTTCGAGCAGTGCCGAAAAAAAAACAAAATTCCCAAAAAACATTGCTCTGTTGCCTCAACTGTCGCCGAGAACGTTCGTAACCCGAGAGCCGGCCCTTCCCCGTCAGTAAAAGAAAATGTCTTATTTCGACCCTCGCTAATGAAATTTGTTGTCCCCACGTGTTCCGACCGCGAGTATTCTCGCGCAGGCCTTGTTGTCCTCTCGAGGTACGTACAGCACGAATTCCCTCGAGAAAGAGAAAGAAGCGAAAAAACCTCATCGTCGCGAGAGCCCTCGCAAGTTCCCGTCTCGGTCGCTTGACACTGACCGACACGTGACACTAATGTTTTCCACCGTGTGAGGCCGGGAAAAATATACCTTACACGTAAAAAAAAAAGAATATTTATATTTATATTTATATTTATTTAAACAAATTAAAAATAATTTTTTAAAAGATTTCTCGTATAGAACAAAAAAAAAAGAATAGAAAATAATATTTAAAAATTTTTAAAATAATTATATATATTTTAAATTCTACAACGGTAAAGGAAAATGAAAGTGGGAATGGAGGAATATTAATAAGACAAAAAAATATATATATATAATACATAATAAGACAAAAATGTGAGAGGGAAGGTTGAGGCAACATGGGAAAAATGTAGGTGTCGGAACGAAGATAAAGCCAAAAGTAAGTGATTCAAGGTAACAAACTAGGCCCCGTGTGAAAAGAAAGGGGAAAGGGTTTGCAATTTTGGAATGGTAAACGGTAAACTGGTAAACGGTCCGACTGTTTGGAAGGGTAATTTGCAAGGGGAAGATTTAGAACGGGAAATTGATAATAGTTTAAGCGGGGAACCGGTTACACCCATGTGCGAATATGTAGCGTGATTTGAGAAGCAAATGAGAAAAGAGAAAGCATAGTATTAAAAAGGGACAAAATCTATAGTACCAGAAATATTTGAGTTAATAGAAGACACTATTAGTTTCATTTTTTTTTATTGTATTTTCACGGGAATTCCAGGACGGTATTTAAATATCGACCAAACATAATGTTGCCAATGGAAGTAGATTTATAGGGCTAATTTCCTACCTTATTATGAAAACTCAATACAGAGCGAAAAGATAATTGTAATATAAACATAAATATAAATATAAATTGGAAATATAAACAACAAAGAAAAAAAGATGACAATCGGAAGTATGCCCAGAAAAAACATTTCAATACAAATTTTTCTTATTCTCTTATTAAATATTTCTCTTATTAGAAAATTACTTTTTAATGTTCTATTATTATTATCTATCGCCCAAACGTTTTCACGACAGAAGCGACCTGTAATGCCGACAGAGAAAAAGGGGGGGGGGGGGCATGAAACTCATACTTGGCATTCCGAGCTTCTACGACCACGACTTTCTCATTATCTTTTCTTTCGATACTATGAAAATGCATCTTTTTCAATTTTTTTTTGTGTTCAGCGATGCGCAATTAATTTGGTTATTAATTTTGTTATTAATTTAGTTGTTAATTTGTAATACTAATGTTCTAATAATAGAACATTAATAGTAAGACACTATTAACACTGTAGATGGAAATAAAAACTACTACTCTCCTTAAAAAGATTAAAAAGAAAATTTTATATAAAAAATAAGATTTAATGATGTTCGTAGAAGAAAAGGGAGGGAATGAAATAATGGAGCAAAATAACAAAATAAAGATGTAGGGTGATTGCTCGGTGTACATTAAACTGTGCGATTCCCCCCGCGCTTAAACGCACCTATCTACACTGTAGTGCGTTTGCGTGGCTGTGTTATAAAATAGCTATACGGAGGAGGGACGCGGTTTATCCGGCTGTACGATCGTGTTCCGGCAATTAAACTCTCCTCCGTTCTCGCTCAACTTCGTAACTTCCTACGAGCTTGGAGCTCACCGCGCGCGCATGCGCGCCAGCGCGCGTGCGCAGCGTCGTGCGTAAGCGACCTCCCGACCCGAGTTTCTCACTTCTTCTTTTCCTTCGACGATAAAACGCACAGCCGTCCTCGCGACTACCTTTTCGCGATTTTCAGGTCGTCCTTGCGAATTGTTCTTCGCTTCGCATGAATTTCGGAGAAATTATACGAAATTGCAAACAGTTCTCGATGGCAGAAAAATCTGAAAAAAATCAGGCATATTAAAGGTGCTGAAAAGATTAATTTCGCCTAATAATTATTCCAAAATATTATTTTATAAATTGATGAAAAATAAAATTGTTCGACAAATCTTTCGGAAACCTTACTTTGTTCGACAAATCTTTCGGAAACCTTACTTTGTATTACGAATATTATTCGATCATTTTTCTGAATATGTATGAGTTTTTCAGATTTTTTAATTCACTTCGAATTTTGTGACTTTCTGCACAGTTTTGTCATATAAAAATAAAGCATATTTACGGTGCCAAAAAGATTAATTTTGCCTAATAATGATTCAAAAATATTATTTTATAAATTGATGAAAAATAAAATTGTTCAACAAATCCTTCGGAAACCTTACTTTGTATTACGAATATTATTTGATCATTTTTCTGAATATGTATGAGTTTTTCAGATTTTTTAATTCACTTCGAATTTTGTGACTTTCTGCACAGTTTTGTCATATAAAAAAACATTCAAAGTGAATTTAAAATTCTGAAAGAAATCAAGCATATTTACGGTGCCAAAAAGATTAATTTTGCCTAATAATGATTCCAAAATATTATCTATAAATTGATGAAAAATAAAATTGTTCGACAAATCTTTCGGAAACCTTACTTTGTATTACGAATATTATTCGATCATTTTGAATATGTATGAGTTTTTCAGATTTTTTAATTCACTTTGAATTTTGTGACTTTCTGCACAGTTTTGTCATATAAAAAAACATTCAAAGTGAATTTAAAATTCTGAAAAAAATCAAGCATATTAACGGTGCCAAAAAGATTAATTTTGCCTAATAATGATTCAAAAATATTATTTTATAAATTGATGAAAAATAAAATTGTTCGACAAATCTTTCGGAAACCTTACTTTGTATTACGGATATTATTCGATCGAATATGTATGAGTTTTTCAGATTTTTTAATTCACTTTGAATTTTGTGACTTTCTGCACAGTTTTGTCATATAAAAAAACATTCAAAGTGAATTTAAAAATCTGAAAAAATGCATACGTATTCAGAAAAGTGAACAACAAATCATTTTCATAAAAAACAAAGACAGTTTTTCGTCACATTTGTTAAACAATTTTATTTTTCATCAATTTCTTAATTACATTTTGCAATTATTATTACGCAAAATGAATATTTTTTTAACGCACGGGGACTAACGAGTGATAAGGGGAAACATGGAACGGAAAATGGAATAAAGACCTCGGAGAGAATGGCTGATGCGCGTCCGAGGCCTTCGGGGCGAGCTGTTAAACACGGGAAGCCGAGGAGGCGCAAAAAGGTGCGGGAAAGGGCCGAGTGTGAAAAACTCGAGAATGGGGTGAGAAATAAAGAGAATAAAAAAACTAAAAAATAAAGCTCGGGGTGTTTTTTCTTCCGCCGAATTTTACAAGGTACCTTTTTGGGAGGGCAACGCGCTCACGTTTTGGTAGGTTTAACCCGGTCGGGCGTTCGTCCCGGGGGCTTGGGTTCTTCAAAGGCTGCACTAATTGGCTCTTTCTCGCGCTCTCGGCACTTTCTCGAGACCCCCGGGGCCGAGGGAGCTCTTCGAGAGTCCGCAAGAAGCTTCTAACGAGTTTCTTCTTCTCGGGAGTTTCGGAACAAAGTTTCGGCTCTGCGAATTTTTCTTCGGGCGATTGTGTCAGAAGGGAAAAGGTGAGAAGGAAAATTAAAAAAAAGGGAACTGTTGGAAGAGTTGTAACAGTGCAGGCGAAGCGGCTCCGTCGATTCCGGAAGTCGCGAACCTGCGGGCAAGACATATCTCTACCCGCTGCCGATTAGTCGCTGATTTCGCGCGCTCCAACTTAAGGAGGGAGTCTCGCTGCGCGCTGACTTCGCACAAGTTCGACAACAATAAGATAAAATTGCAAGCACTTCTTGATGGTGTAAAAATCGGAAAAAAATCATGTATACTAAAGGTACTGAGAAGATTAATTTTGCATAATAATAATTGCAAAATGTCATTAACAAATGCATCAAAAAATTAATTGGTTAACGAATTACCCGGCGACAAAACTTTTTTTTTTATGAAAATGATTCGTTTATTTTTCTGAATACGTATGCATTTTTTCAGATTTTTAAGTAATCGTTGATTTTTTATTTGTCTTTTATAGAACAATAATCAAATTTCACATTTCATATTCAATTTTACAAAGAACATGAGAATTTTTATCTGTTTTTATTAAACCCTATTTCGAAATTTTCGTCGATAGAAAAATTGCGCAAATTCTTCTCAAACTTAAAAAGTTTATTATCGTTTCAAAATGTATTTTTTATTTATTTATTTATTTATTTATTTTTAACCCTACTTTCATATTTTCACAGGTACAATAATTATATTATTCAATACCATATTCAATACCATACCTCTTCGCGTTAAATGCACTGCTCCATTTTTGCCTACTATAAAAAAATATTTGGACAATAATTTCCCCCTTAAAAAATTGCTAAAAATTGTTCCTGAATTAAGAATTTCATATTCGATATTCCAAAAAAAAAAAAACCCAAAATGAAAATCTATTTTCATTGAACTCTGCTTCGACAGTTTCGTCGATAAAAAAAATTCCGCCAAATGATTTCCAGATTCAAAACATTTATTTTCGACCTTCAAAAAAACACGAGAAATGTGTTTTAAAAAAAATTGAACTCTTCTTTGAACTTTTCGTCGATATAAAATTGATATCGGCGTTGATAGCGCGTATCGCGTGTCGAAAATCACAAGGAATGATTTTCCGTGTATAAAATCGGTGCTTCTGGTTCTAGTCACGCGATAAATCTCGTTACCGAACAAGCGAGTGAACGATCGATATAGACTATCGTTCGCTTCAGCTCGCGGCTTTCGTTCGGCGCCGTCACGGTTACGAATCCCGATTAATTTTCCCCCGGCTCGCGGCCGACTTATCCGCGACGATCGTTCCACTGGCCGATTACTTTAACTCGGAGGTTCCGTTCGGCGTCCGACGGCCTCGCGATCGTTGCTTCAATTTTTTATTATCATGTATTAAGGCTGCGTGCGAGTGCACGTCGGTGTGTTCGTGAGGATTAACCGAAGATCTCACGAGCTCGCCGGAGCATCGTGTCTCCACACATGGGTCGAGTGGGTGGTTCGGTAATAATTGAACGCGTAGCACGCGGTCGCCCGATCGATCTGGACGGATCAACGACACGACCGATAAGCTCTACAACTGCTCATTATTATATCTCGTCTTTTCGTAAGTAGGACATTTTTTTTTCGGATAAAATTTCCTGTGTGTGATTTTCTCATTCATCATTCGAATCGGCGATCGGCATCCGGATTAAACCAGATCGGATTGTCTCTGCACAGCTTTGACGGGAATTGATAAACGATAAAGTGGAATCGGCGCTCACTTTACCTTGTTAATTCGATAATTTCTCCGATAGAGTGGTTGTTACAAATTTTTATATTTTCCATTTTCTTATAAGAGGGAAATTCGAAAATGATAGATCACTCCTATATATCGGCGTTCATAGCGTATGGGAGTGAATTTCGAAAAACCCAAATCCTATATAGCACACGGAAGTGGACTACGAAAATCATAAATCAATTCCATATTCTCGAGATTTCGGCGTTCATAGCATATAAGAGTGAAATCCGAAAAACATAAATCACTCTGATATACCATATTCTGGTGATTTCGGCGTTCATAGCGTATGGGAGTGAATTTCGAAAAACCCAAATCCTATATAGCACACGGAAGCGGACTACGAAAATCATAAATCAATTTCATATGTTATGTTCTCGAGATTTCGGCGTTCATAGCGTAAGGGAGTGGAACTTGAAAATCTTAAATCACTCCCATATGCTATATTCTCGAGATTTCGGCGTTCATAGCGTATGGGAGTGAATTTCGAAAAACCCAAACCCATATAGCACGGGAATAAAATCCGAAAATCCCATATAGCACACGAGAGTGGAATTCGATTCTTATCCAGCAAACAATCCATCATAAAAATATTTAAAAAAAAAATCTATACATAGTTAATTCCAAAAAAAAGAAAGATTTCTATTCACCAAGAATGGTCTTGCGTAAATCCGTCGATGCACAACAGATAGTAAATTAAATTCCATTGAGGTATCCTGCGGCGGTCACAAGCGGTGGTTCCGATGGTCCATCCCAAACGCGTTCGAATATTTCTATGATAACGATAAATTGAAAAATATCCTTCGGAATTCAATATTTTTTTATCTGGCCCAACTTCAGTAAAACTCGCCAGGCCCTTATCCATCAAATAACCCATCATAAAAAAAAAAAAATTTGAACTATAAATAGTTAATTAAAAAAAGGAAGAGATTTCCATTCACCAAGAATTGTCTCGCGTAAATCCGTCGATGCATAACAGATAGTAAATTAAATTCCATTGAGGTATCCCGCGGCGGTCACAAGCGGTGGTTCCGATGGGCCATCCCAAACGCGTTCGAATATTTCTATGATAACGATAAATTGAAAAATATCCTTCGGCATCCAATATTTTTTTATCTGGCCCAACTCCAATAAAACTCGCCAGGTCCTTATCCATCAAACAACCCACCATAAAAATAAAAAAAAAAAAATTGTAACTATAAATAGTTAATTAAAAAAAGGAAGAGATGTCCATTCACCAAGAATTGTCTCGCGTAAATCCGTCGATGCACAACAGATAGTAAATTAAATTCCATTGAGGTATCCCGCGGCGGTCACAGGCGGTGGTTCCGATTAGCCCCGATCGGATCCAAGGTCCGATATTACGGTATGTTACGCGCGTTGTTGTATCGCGTCACGTACAATCGCGAGTACGTAGATCTCTCATAGTAAGCCTCCGGAGTAGTGGCTGTATCCGTGTTGTATCGGGCATGGCCGGTGCGCCAGTGCCTGCAGGTAGTTGGTATTCCCCGCGAAGCGCCATGGCTAACGTAGAAAACAAGTGGCTTCCGCTCGGTTCGTGGGCGTAGCTTCATTCATAAAACGCACTCCGGCGCACGCGGGATCGAACCGGCGGTGGAGTGGCTTGTGTGTAGCTTTGTACGGCGCGCTGTGCATGTGTGCGCGCGTGTGCATGTCCGCCCGTCCGCGCTCCGCCGTCGCACACACGCGCGTACGCGTACGCATGGGAGTTCGCGCGTGTTACGCGTAGCGTGTAACGCGCGCGTTACGGATCGTGCATCGTGCACAAGGACGCGCAGCACGAGCAATCGCCGAAGCAGCGACGATTAACGGGCAAGATCTGATTCGACCACGATATGTGACTATTTTGTCCCGTTTTGGCCAAAAATTGAATTAAACGAAAAATTTGTTCCTTCTGAATTTTGCGGATTTGGATTAAAAAAGCGATCGGCTGGCTTGTCTGAAATCTCAGTGTTTCTGGAGCCGGACGGTAAATTGGTTGTATCAATAATTTTTTTAATTGCACACCAGTGCATTGGTGTCATTAAATAATTATTCTTATTTATTATTAATTATTATTGTTGATATTATTGATATTAATTGTTATTGAGGCATGACGAATATATTGTCCAGTGCGGAAATTGGCTGCAGCGATCAAGACTTAACGTATTATTGTATTTATTTAGAGAAAGTTCATTGTTAAGGTTTACTAGGTAAAGCAACTGTATTGTGAGTTTGACAGAAAAATTTCTTTATGGGCCGTTTTCATCGAGTCCAGTTTTGCAATAGAATCATCTTTTTTAGGATCGTGATTATAAACACCTTTTAAAAATTCTCTAAACTTATACAAATATCCTAATTACAATTTTTTTTTTGTTTTTTTTTTTTCAAAAATTTATTTTTTCATATTTAATGCTCAGACGATCTATCGATGCATCTCGAGCAATCCTTGCCGCCGAGCAGTTTCAATTTGACTCGCAATTGAGAATGCAACGTTACGATAATTGGCCACAACGGAAGCCTATATTGTTCAGTGTTAAGATCACGGGTTAATATGTGTGCGAATTTATGATTTAATAAGTGTGCGAATTTATGATTTAATAAGTGTGCGAATATCGGTACAACAACTAAACACTGAGTTTGGGCGCATAAAAACAACTATTTTATTGACCCTTTTTATAGAGCCCAATTTTGGAATAGAATTTTTTTTTTATCCCAATAACAAATTTCTTAAAATGTTTTAAAAAAATCAAATATTCAATACTCAGACGATCTATCGATGCATCTCGATGCAGTTGCCGCCGTGCGGCTTCAATTTGACTCGCGATTGAGGATGTTACTGTGATTGGCCATTACGGAAGTCTATATTGGTCCGCGGCCTAACCACACGTGCAATTTAATATTTATATTTTATGGCCGTCGGGTTTGAGGGGGGGTGCATCGGAGGGAGTGTGTGTCCCGTTACGTGGGCACATTTATATCTCTACCACTCACAACTCTACCAGATAACAGAAAACCTCTCTACCAAAAAAGATAATTCTAACAACTCTACACTGATAAAAAAGTACAGTGGAATCAACTAAGATTCGGGCAGGGACGTTCAAATAAATATTTTGTTGGTCGAACAAAATATGTTAATGACTCAAAAATATTTAGGTGAAATCAACCAAAAAATTGTTGAACTAATCAATTTTTTAAGTGTACCAACAAAATATTTAGTTGAACGTCCGTGCCCGAATCTTAGTTGCTTCAACCGTATTTTTTTATCAGTGTACCACATAACAACTCTACCAAAAAACATTTCTACCGTATTACAACTCTACCAAAAACTCTCCCGGAATTTAAATAAAACTCTCCGCAGATTTAAATAAAACTCTCCCCAAATTTAAATAAATCTCTCCCCAAATTTAAATAATACTCTCCCCAAATTTAAATAAAACTCTCCCCAAATTTAAATAAGACTCTCCCCAAATTTAAATAAAACTCTCCCCAAATTTAAATAAAACTCTCCCCAAATTTAAATAAAACTCTCCCCGAATTTTAATTTTTATTCCGGGAGAGTTTTTTTATTCCGGTAGTTTTATATAAATTCGGGGAGAATTTTATTTAAATTCGAGGAGAGTTTTATATAAATTCGAGGACAGTTTTATTTAAATTCGAGGACAGTTTTATTTAAATTTGGGGAGAGTTTTTGGTAGAGTTCTAATACGATAGAGTTGCACGTCGTAGAGATATGAATGTATCGTTACGTGTACCGGAGACGCGTGGTTCGATGAGATGCCGATCGACAATCGAAAGATGCATCACAATTTTGCAGCGCACTCTATCGAGGAAGTCTTTATTATTTGGCTTTATCGACCGCCAGGGTTGTTCGTAATTCCCCGGGGAGAAAGAGCCGAGGTCTCGGCCCGGTAACGCACGAGCCGGGCCGCGTTACGGTAAAGGTCCCTTAATGGCGAAATCGGCCGGAAGCCTTGAAGTAACGAAGGTGGTCGTTACGTCAGCGAGCGAAGGATGCCGCGACGTGCGGTTGACGTTTGTAATTAAATCTATAACGACGACCGTACGAGAATCGCAATCGACGTCCATTGCGCAATGGCAAATAGAAACGTGTACTTTGCGGAGTCGGGATCTTGGGAGTAAAACGAATTACGAGAAACACGAGTCATTCGATTCACCAGCACCGTAATTATTTTTTATTTACTTTTTCTCTTCGCCGCTTTGCCGGCGACAATTAGGAAGCTGGAATTTCGCTAGGAAATCGAACTTGACTCCAGTTTCGCTATAAGTAATCTTTACGTTTGTAGGGAAATGGTTTTTAAGTTATTTTTAGTAAAAAAATGATATTCGGCTCGTATTACTCTTTTGTTGAATTCGGGGAAATTTTTTTTGTTTTTTATGGCTAATCTGAAATCTGTAAAAGAAATTTTTGTTATTATTATTATTATATTGTTGGGGTAAATTTGGAGTTTTTTCGATCGCAACCGACCATGTCATCTTTTAAGTGCAAAAAGTGTACGGATGTAAGTAATAAATTTTCTTCTGTGTTATCAAAAAAAGAACACTTTAAGGTACGACTGTGAATTTTTACAGATTTTTTTGGGCACATTAACTTGTTATTCGAATCGTGCAAAAGTTGCGTTTTTGCAAATTCTAGGTCATCGTTGAACGAGTGTTAAAAATAAGAGAAACTGTTAAGGGAATTTATTCAACGTGTTCCGATTGGTCACACGAGGAACCGAGAGCTTTTCAGAATGCAAACATATAGCACAAACTACGGGCACTGTAGTTTAATCTCTCGCCTCATTCACTTAGCTAATGAATTCGACGGCATGGAAGAACTGTTTGGAATCCCGCGTTTCGCATTTAGAAATACGCTTATTGCTACCTTTGCGACTGCACCACTTATAATCACAGTTCTAGTTTTCGTCTAATCAGGTCTCAGTTCTAAGCCGTACGTTGTAACCCACACTGTATTCACATGAGCAATTTTTTACAGTTTGTACAAATAAATAAATAGTAGTAGTGAAAAAGATTTATTGAAAAAAGAAAAATGTATACAGTTCTCTTCTTATAATTAATATTATTCCTAATGATAATTTTACACTTTGGCAAAGGGCCATCGATAAATAATAAATAAATAAATAAATAAATAAATAAATAAATAAATAAATAAATAAATAAATAAATAAATAAATAAATAAATAAATAAATAAATAAATAAATAATTAAATAAATAAGTAAATTAATGCACTGTATAAGAAAGTCGATCGACATAATTTTTCATATCGAAGGTTGTTCTTTAATTGGCAGTTTAATTGGCAGCCTTTTTTTAATAAGTGTGACCCTCACGTCGTTGCATCTGTGCGGCAAGTCTGCAACCGAATCATTCTGTACTCCGATGAATACCGCAGCTCTTTGTGCCCCGAGATGAGTACACCTGCTGAGCAACTGCAACTGCAATTGCGCTCGGTTATATACCTGCATAATCATGCGATCATCACATACGTACACATGATGGTATACCATGTGCAGCCGGGGAGATGTTGCGAGAGCGAAAGAGGGTACACTGTACAACGGTCGAGCCGCTGCAAAGAGAAAAAAAAAAAAAAAAAAAAAAAAAAAAAAAAAAAAAAAAAAAAAAAAAAAAAATGGTGTGTTAAAGCCGATGGTTCTCGAGTCGGAGGCAACCGGGTGTACACTTTATCGCGTGAGTAAAACCAAAAAAGCGTATCTTCGATGTTTCGAGCCGATTACGACAATCTGATTTTAGTCACGCGAAGAAATGAGGGGTGTCGAACCGAGAGTTCGAGAAAGATTAGATTTTTTTTCTACGGATCTTACGAATTAGAAACGCCGGACCGAATATTTTTCGGTATTCACTCTCGACAAACATTTTTCTGAAATAATTGGTACTATAATATTCAGAATACACAGATCACTAAAATCTGGATATTTAATTTTCGAGGTCCACTTGCGAGAAACAAATATTCCCAATTCTTTTTTCACTTCTCGCAAACGCACGAGCCTGAAAATTGTTAGCCCCATCGCCAATTTGTCACCAGACTAATAATAAAAAAATTAATAATAATTGTTATCATAAAATACTTGTAATTATTATTATAAAAAGCTTATAAATATTATTATAAAAAACATAACTATTATTACAAAAAAAAAAAATAATAATAATAATAATAATAATAAAATAATAATAATAAATGTATGGCTTATAGAAAGAGCATACATTTCGGCTCTTACAGCAAAGGGGCTACAAAATATTTAACATGTCGTGTTCACATTTGATAATTACAATCTTTTTTTTTTAACAGCTTTTCATGTTCTTGGACCGCAAGTGGTTACAAAAATATATCACATTCCTATATCACTCATACATAAATATCACACTCCCGGTCACCCGTTAAGCGCAAAAGCTCTGAGCATTAGTCTTCTGACAATATAATAGTACAGTCTCTTGCAATGTGGGATGTCCGAGGGGGACATGAGGGACTCGAAATACAGAGCTTCATTCTCTTCCACAGTCGGAAGTTTGAAAAAGTAGTCTCTAAATGGCCAGTAGATCGGGCAGCGCCCAATAAAGTGGAGTATAGTCTCGTTTTCGTCGGTATTGCATATTTGGCAAGGGTGCTGTGGGTCCAGTTTGCCGACGCATTTCTTATATCTTAAATAACAATTGTATTTGGTCGATAACCTAGCTTGTGTTATAATTATTATTATAAAAAAACTTATAACTATTATTATAAAAAACTTATAACTATTATTATAAAAAACTTACAATTATTATTAAAAATCACACGTGCGAGATCTCCCGAGCGACGCGTCGTTTGTCATCGCAGCGGAAGTGAGAAAGTCGTAATCTTCCGAGTGAAAAGCCGAGCGAGACGGGAGGCGAAGCAGGCAGTCGGGATAGCGCAGTGTGTCTCTCTATCTGTACACACGTCGTTGCGTAACCGAAAGAATTGCACAATATCCGTCGAGTCTTGCTCGCTCCTTTCACACCCCTCGTCCCGTCCCTTCTCTCCGTATCTGTACGACAACGCTCAAAACTCTGACTCGTGCGTTTTTCTTCCCGCCCGCTCGGTCTCGTTATCGAACAGCTTACGAATAATGGAAACACCCGCCGTTACCGATCGGCCTTCTCGCTACTCGGCCCGTCGAATAATCGACATCGCCGATGCACAGAGCAAGCACGGTCGCAACGATAAGTCACGCACGACAGTCGGTCGGAGAGTTTGGATTCGGAGTCGGCCGGGAATTCAGTTAGTCCTTGTGAATGTTTTTTTCACAAAATATTTCAACAACAGTTGTTAATAACGTGATTAGCAAAAAAAAAAACAAACAAAAAATGGAAAAAGCGTACATTTTTTATAACTCTTATATTTAGATGTTTATATATTCTTATATTGATATATCGATATTTGGATATCGAAGATTGCTAAACTATTTATTTTTCTTCATGCGAATCACAGATGTTCTATTTTTTTTCTCGAAATATTACAGGTTCTAGATTTTCAAAAGTTGACGAATCGTCAACTTGCCGTTTTGACTTTTTAGATTTCGTTCGTTATTCTTTTTTTTTTTATTAAAATTCCTCTGTGAATGGAAAAAATATTGAAAATTTATTTCCTTGATCCAAGAGGCGGAAGGTTCGGAAACTCCGCATCGTCGTCGGAGTCGTATTCGTTTGGCGCACACCACGTGGTGCGCGGAGCGGCCGCGGACCTTCTATCGATCCCGCGAAATCGCGCGGCGCTCGCCTCTCGCTGCGCGTCCGCTCTGTCGAGCAGCACCGGTGGCAGTGGACCTCGGTACCAAGGTGCACATATAACACGTACGACCCCCCCCCCCCCTGCCACGTCGGCTAAATCGGGCGATGCACTCCAGTCACTCGCAGCCCGTTCCTCTATCCCGCCTCAGTCGGAGTCTGCAGAAAAAAAACTCTACTTTCATGTACATTTGTCCAGAACAGCCAGCCATTGATCGCCCTTTTCAAGCGCATTATCATTGCACCAAAAAGAATAAAATCACAATCACATTCACAAACATGTGATTTCTCAAAAATGTAATTTCACAAAAATGTGATTTCACAAAAATGTGATTTCACAAAAATGTGATTTCACAAAAATGTGATTTCACAAAAATGTGATTTCACAAAAATGTGATTTTACAATCACAATCACAATCACAATCACAATCACAATCACACACAATCACAATCACAATCACAATCACAATCACAATCACAATCACAATCACAATCACAATCACAATCACAATCACAATCACAATCACAATCACAATCACCCAAGGTGTGTACGAAGTCTCGTTCCGGAAACCGGCTGTACCTTCGAGGAATAACTGCAAACAATCATCAATATCTTCGAGAGTGTTCGTTTGATTGACGACAGCTCGTCAATAATGCGGCAATAATTTTGCGACGTCCATGCGCGTCCGATGAGAATGAGGTGCCGAGAGACACGCTTAAGGTCAATGCGAGAGGAAAAACCTGCTGGACCGTCTCGCGGACACGTTCTCGCGCCGTCGTAGCCTGATCGATTCCTCGCGTCGGCCGCGCGGACAATTACATGCGTGTCCGGCGAGGTGCGACCAGCCGCTGTTGCGAGAGCAACCTCCGACGCCCGCTGCGAGACTCGTCGACTACGCTATCGTTCGATCTCTTGCCCTCTGACTGGGCGCACACCGAGCGCGGGCCGGCGCCTCGCCGGCACTGCGAAAAATTCTAATCGCTGGCAATAAACCCGAGCGAGAATAGCATGCGAGATCGCTCGAAGCTTCGAGATTGATGAATGTGAATTTATTTGGCCGATGCACGATAGAAAATCACTCGATGCTAACGAACACATGTTTTCCATATGGCTTGAAATTGGGGAAAGTTTTTATATATAATTATATCCCTATATAGTTTTAATAGCGAGTTGTTGTGACTCGCGCACTCGCTGTTCAAGTGCGTTAAATTTTATATTTTATATTTTTATTTTTATATTTTATTTTGTATTATATAGTACTGTATATTCAAATTCTATAGAAATGTTATATATTCAAATTTTATATGCATCGCGTTCTCGATTCACAACTCGAGTTTTGTGCAAAGGAGTTACTCCGTCAACATGTAAAATTCAAATTAAGTTTAAATTATCGAAGTGACTGTCGAGGACTGTCGAGGATAAAACAATCGACTTACTAACAGCGTTAATGGTACCTTCCGAAAGAGCAGACTTACTATGGAAAAGAGTGAGTAACATTTAGCGAGACACTTTAAATTGAGCGAGTTTGGACCTTCCATCATAGACTACGCATACGTATCTCATGTTATATTGAAAATCATTAACGAAAGATGTTACTCGGGATTATGTATTTTGTATTATATAGTACTGTATATTCAAATTCTATAAAAATGTTATAGATTCAAATTTTATATGTCTCGCGTTCTCGATTCACAACTCGAGTTATGTGTAAAGGAGTTACTTCGGACTGTCGAGGATAAAACAATCGACTTACTAACAGCGTTAATGGTACCTTCCGAAAGAGCAGACTTACTATGGAAAAGAGTGAGTAACATTTAGCGAGAACACTTTAAATTGAGCGATTTTGGATCTTCCATCATAGACTACGCTGCGTTCTTTGAAGAAGGAAGATAAATTTATTTCTCTTTCATGTTTGCACCCCAATCGCGCACACTCTACCACCTCATTCATTATTTTTCTGAGTCGTCTTCTATTGTCCTCTCACATACGAGCGTAATTGTAAAGACGATAGACCTACCAACAGAATTTCTGATTCTCAGACTTTCCATCATACCATGTACAGACTACGTGAAAAATTATTGAAGACTCTTTCATGTTTGCACCCCAATCGCACGCCGCGCGACCACATTCATTATCTTATTGAGTCCCCTTTTAGTTTCCGATCGCACAGAGCATAATTGTTGAGACCACAGGCGTACAAAGGAAATTCTTTATGTGCGTCGTGAGGGATGCGCGCTTCGTTCTTCGAACTGAAATATACCAGCCAGAATCGCCACGTCAGTTGTCGGAAAGCTTTGCTCCGCAATGGATTTTTTGCACAATCGTTACTACAGAATCAACGTGATTTTACTGAAGACCGTTGGCGAGTGGCCTTACGATACGTCAAAGTGGCGACGACTTCTTCCGATATTCCTAATAGGATACGTTATGTCTTTGATAATCACCGAGGTATTTCCAGTCGGCAAACGAACCCCGGTCTTTGAGCACTTGCGGTTCAGTCCCGCCATACGTGAGTTTTCAGATAACATTTCGAACACTTCTCGATGGGATAAAACCTGAAAAATATTGTTTTTGTGAAATAATAATTCCAACTTGTCATTAACAAATTGAAGATGAAAATTGTTATTCGAGAAATTACACAGCAGCTTAACTATTTTCCTTCACAAACATAATTCGTTTGTTTTTCTGAATGCGTATGAATTTACTCAGAATTTTTTTGTAATCTTTGAAAATTGCGTTTTTTTCTATGAAGATTACAAAAAATCTTTGAAGACTAAAAAACATTCTGAAAAAATTCATACGCATGCAGAAAAATGAACGAACTATTTTTATGAAGAAAAATAGTTGAGTTGCCAGGTACTTTGTTGAATAGATAGATAGATAGAAGCGTTTATTTCGTGTTCTGAGGCCGCAGTCCCCTAAGAACACAGTGCCAGTACAAAATAAGCAATATAATAAAAACAAGAAAACAATAATACAGAAGCATAAAAAAATAACAGAATAACAGAATAAAAAAATAACAGAATAACAGAATAAAAAAATAACAGAATAACAGAATAAAAAAATAACAGAATAACAGAATAATAATTTTTATTGTAAATTTGTTAATGCCAAAGTGCAATTATTATTTCACAAAAACAATCTTTGCAGCGCCTCCCATACACATGATTTTTTCAGATTTTTATCCCATCGAGAAGTGTTCGAAATTTTCTCTGAAACTCACGTTTGGCGGGACTGTATCGCAAGTACTACCTTAATAAACTACCTCGTTGTCTACGTCTTAGGTTATGAAAATGTTGGCGAACAAGAATAACATGGACATATTGATTGATTGCCTTGCACCCGTGTCCACACAAATGTTAGCTATAGCCAAGTCTCTAAATTGCATCATCAATCGTCAAAAAGTGAGATCCTATAATATAATTGCACAATTCAATTTTTGACAGTGAGAC
This sequence comes from Ichneumoninae sp. A BG-2022a, assembly GCA_030522665.1. Lineage (NCBI taxonomy): Eukaryota > Metazoa > Arthropoda > Insecta > Hymenoptera > Ichneumonidae > Ichneumoninae sp. A BG-2022a. The sequence continues at coordinate 325 of JAPYZC010006754.1, read as the reverse complement.
TCTTTTGCCATTGAACGTTTACTGTCCAGATGAAACTTCTTCTCGAATGCATGAAAATACATTGGTCTTCTCTCACGAACCAGCATGAAATTAAGATTCTTGAAAGATACGCGGAGGATGGTAGAAAGTTGTCTTTGGCTTATACAAGTGTGTGCTTCCACGTATCAATGCAAACTACTATCAAGCAGAGCTGGGCAAATAAGGTAAATGTCCCTATTCCCGACCGTGCTCCCTTTACCGACCATTTCGGCGTATAACGTCATTTACGAGGCAGCCAATGCATAAAAACGTTTATTAGTGGTCTAGAAATATTCAGGAATTTGTG